>PVLD010016572.1:0-44567 GCA_004027595.1 Dinomys branickii | reverse complement strand
CCTACTATCTTATCTATAATTTGGTATTTCCTTTAATGTTTTTGTGTTAACTAATGTGAAGATAACTATGTAATACAACATCCAGTTCTAATTCTCTACTATATTCTGTATAACTTTGTATTTTCTGTATTGTTTATGGCTTTTCTGGTTCATATGTCTCCATTCTTTTGTCTTTAAAATAAAATTAAAAAAAAAAAACCAGAAAAACAAAAAACCAAAAAAACCCTGGAGAACTATTTCTATGATATGGATTGTTTTGGCACTACCTGAATATGCTACAAAATATATTATTTCCTAGGTTCCAAAATCAAGCGATCTGATATAATTATTATACTGCTATTTAATTAACTCTCTCCTTTTGCTATTTCTTATTGTTTACATGTTTTGTTTTTAATGTCTTCCAGAGGATTTTTCTGTGAAGACATAGGAGAAAAGCAATGGTCTAAGTGAAGAAAGTATAATTAATTTTTATGCAGCCCTTCCAGATTGTTATCCAGTCCCCATCGTGGAGGTTAAGTAAATCCCAAGCTGATGTAGCAATAAATAAATGATCTTTTTAGTCTGATAATTACCAACATTCTTGTTATTTTCACTCTGAAGTCATGATCTCTCAACTCACTAGTGTAGTATTTATTTTCTTGCTTTAATGAAGTTTTTATTTAGTACATTTTCTGTATAAGTCTCTAACTCACATCAATTGGATATCCCATTCAGTAAATAACTCCTACAAAAGGCTGAAACTAAGTGATTGGTATATTTAACACCTGACCATGATTGCTACTATACTACAAAATGTGATTCTTTTCAAAATTTGTCCTGAGAGGGACGTTAATCCTATCACCTGTAGTTATAAGAAATATATTAACTGTAATAAATTTAAATAAATGCCTTCTTAAATATACTTTACTTTATCAGGATGACTTCTACCAGTCAGATCTTTGTTTGTTCTCAATATTAAAAGAAGAATATAATTAAAAGAATATGATTCTCAATATTAATTGATTTAAGAATATTGACTAACCTAAGGAACTAGTAGATGGAATGGAGAAAAAAATAAGGAATTAGGCTCGAACAAAGCAGGCTCAGAAACCACTTCATACTCCAAGCTGTGCCACAGGAGGTATGTGGAAAGGGGAGTAGTGACGTTAATGTTGGAGCCTAGATGCCGATACTGGCGTATCTGGTTGTCAGCTCTGAGCAATACGCCCCGTGGTATCGTCATCTGGACTTCCGCTGTCTGTCTTTGTGCCAAGGAGTTTGAATGTTTCTCCACTGGAACCTGCTCCACAGGTTCCAATTCTCTGTTTCTGACTGAACAATCTCAATATTACACGAATGTCCAAGCTGCTAAATAGACAGAAGTAAAAGCTTAGCATTCTCAGCTCTTTTGCGACCATGATTAATCATTCCAAATTAGGTAGGAGGTTAATAATGGTGAGAAATTAAGATACCTAAATCCTGTGTTCATTCACTCTGATGAGCTTCTATGAAAAAGAAGAACGTGAAGAAAATGTATAGGTGCTCAATCAACATGATGGGACACTAGAACTCTGGCCTTGTGTATAAGAAATCAATCTTTCCATGCCTGCTTATGAGCTATTATCATAAATCTAGTTTAAATAAACAGCATACAGAATTTTAATGTATTCAGAATTTTAGCTTCCTTTCAAAGTCATCTTCTAAACTTCATTTTGAACCCATTTTATTCAGTCTATAAAGATGAATACGCTTTACTATGTAGTCACTCAAAAATTTGTACAAATTGTGCTGTAGATATGTGTTTCAGAGTGCTTCTTGAATCCCTTAACAGCTTTTTAAAATGTGAGGATTATGAATACGGATTATAAATGATGTTTAAAGAGCTCGAATGAAATGATGATAAACATCAATTAATACATAAATAGTTCACATGTTTATAGATTGACATTACATTTTACAATGTTGGATGAAAAAATAAATTGAGATGATAAAATTGTAATTGCAGAAGTTAATATCAGTAAAAGATTAGAAAACAAACAACTCAAAATAATAAAAAGAATAAACTGTTTTGGAAATTCAGCCACGCAGACATAGAGTTCCCCCTATCTGTATAGAATACACATGAAAACATCCAGTTGAGGCCTGAACCCTGAGGAGTTCTAACCTCTGTATATAATATGCCTTTCACTATACATGCATACATTTGATAAAGTTTAGCTGATACCAAGTACAATAAGAAATTGACAGTAACTGCCAATAAAAGGAATAATCATACTCTAATAAAAATGGTCTTTCACTCTCAAAGTATTTCTCTCTTACTCTCTCTCTTCTTTATAGTATCTTACTGCTTCCCTCAAAAAAAATCTGCAATGTAACTTTGACATGACTGAATTGCTAATATCTACTACTCTTGCATACCGATTCATTACTTAGCGAAATGAAATGACTTGTGACATCCAGTGTAGTACCTCGAGCTCCTCAGGGACAGTGCTGGGGACAGTGAGATTGGAATGGGCACTGAGAAACTCAGCGCCTCACTGGAAAAATAACTAAAATGGAGAAAGGAGCTCTTAAGAACCTGACAGACAAGGCCAGGCATGGTGGCATGGTGGCCTGTAATCCCAGCACTTGGGAGGCTGAGATAGGAGAATCTGTTGTGAGTTCGAGGCCAGCCTGGGCTAGAAAGTGAGCTCACGGCCAGCCTGAACTGCATAGTGAGACCCTGTCTCAAAAAGATCAAAAAAAGAATCTGTGAAACAAAATGTCATAGTATTCATTCTTCATGAAAACTGTCCAGGAGAAGCCTAAGAAAATGCAGCCTGATGCTTAGTTATCTTCTCAGAGTGTTATAAGAAGTGCTCAAAGAGTTGGAGATCATAACTGCTGAAGAAAAAAGGAAATTTGAAGACAATGTCAAAGCCCATGTGAAAGAGAAATGAAAACCCATATGAAGAAGTTCAAGGACTGCAGCAGGCCTCATTCATCCTTATTATTGTATTCTGAGTATCACTGAAAACTTAAAGGCGAATATTCGGGTTAATCCATTTGTGCAGTTGTAAAGAAGCTGAGGAAATGTGGACCATCCCTGCTGCAGGTGAAATGTAGCCTTATGAAAAGAAGGCCCCTGAGACAGTGGAAAAATATTTAAGGAAATTGCTGCCTGTGGAGCTAAAGGATATCGTGTTGCAGTCAACTAAAGGGAGTTGTAAAGGCAAAAACATAAAAGAAAAAGAGAACGAGAAGGAAGAGGAAGAAGATGAGAGGGAAGATGAAGACGGCTGGGCTGTAGCGCAGGGATTTTGGCAAAAATTCATTCAATATAATGCAATCATTTTGAAGAAAAATTGAAATGTAAGCTGTGTAAAATTTGTTTATATATTTCACAGGATGCTTTGTATGTAATCAATGCTCTACCGAATGAGCCTGTAGACAGCCTTTTCCTGATAATATTTTGAATAGAGACTAATTGCCAGGTATACAATGAGAGGTGCAAATTAGCATACAATTTTAAAGTAAATTCTTATTATATGCAGTAAAATCACTGCATATAATGTAATGTGATATGTTTTGAGGGTGGTAATGTTTCATCTGTCTCTGATAGAAATAGTAAATGTCATCCTGTGAACTGAGTACTGCTCTGTACTCATACACAGAAAAGTTATAGCTGTTCTGTTGATAGCGAAATGTTTCTAAGTAAATCTAACTTTTATTTACAAAGAAAATTATTTGAGCAGAAGCACTCATCTAGGACAGCAGTTCACGTGACAAGCAAGGCAGCTACTAAGTGGGAGGCAGGCAACAGAAGGTATGATGTGGGCTCGTTGAGGGGTGACCCTGATCCCAGGGAGAGTGGGGAGGGACTATGTGAGAGGCCGTCAGGCCACTGACAAGGGTAAGCAGTCCAAAATCATGAACGGTTTATTTCTGAGATGTTTCCATATAATACTCTTGGACTATTGTTGACAACAGGTGAGAAAAATTATAGAAAGCAAAATTGCTGATACAGAGAACAGGTATACTGTTGACTTTTATCGTTACATACAAACCTAGATTTATAAAGATGTGTATCTTTAAAATTTAATAAGATTTAATATCTTGTTTCATTATATGTATTTGCATGATTATTAGCAGCTTTGATATACAAGGCATTCATTTCCTTTCCCTACTCTGAATAAATGAAAAGCTGAGTAACAGGTCTAATAAACCTAAGAGGGTAGCGATTTCTAAGAAGAGCTTGAACTTTCCAAGAAACTCGATTATAACTTTTATGTTATTATCCTACTTTATTTTCCCCTACATCTTTCATTACATGCATATCTGTATCTCACTATATATAACTAATAATATATTAAAAGAAATATATAGTATATAATATCAATTCATTTATTTAAAAATATGTGGAAATGATTAAATCATATGTGGAAGTAATAAAGAAATAAAAAGCAAAAGAAATATGAATAATTTTCATTTTCAAAAACTATAAATGCTGTGTTCAATCCTCAGTAACCAAAATGCCTTAAAAGCAGTCCTGTGATTGTGGTAAATTTTATGAATTTCTATGGAAATTTAACAGCACAGTAACAGTTACAGTTTTGTAGCTATGAGCATACTTGTGATATTCTTGTTTCTCTTTCCAGTAAACTTAAGAGACTAAGGGGCAGTAAATTTGAAGAGCAGGCTGGACTCAAGGACTTAGTTTAATTTTGTATTTGGACAGTGGATGCCAAAGTTCAAAAAGTTTCTTAGGATCTGTCCCTCCCCCAAAGTTTCTAAGAGGCCTAAATGCCTCCACTTTGCAGTTATAATGCAATTTCATTTCAATTCATAAAAAAAAAAAAAAAACACTCTACCTAAGAAGTGACTTCAAGATGTGAACCTGTGGGGTAAAGCACTTTAAAAAAACACACACAAGACTGCCTATTCTTCATTTCTAGACAGGAACTACAGAGGGGTTGTGGCAAACTGGACAAGAGAAATAGTGTCCTAAACTTACAAACTTTATTCACCTTGTAATGTTTTATCTAATTAAGTATGGCTACAACTCTTTCCTACAAATATTTATCTTCTTTTTTTAGCACTGGGATTCGAATTCAGGACCTTGCACTTGCCAGGCAGGCACTTGTGCTACTGAGCTAGATCCTCAGAACCCTATAACATTTAATGAGTTCTTTTCCTTTATAAAAAATTTACTAAATATATTGTTGTAACAGAGCTCTTCAATAATGAGATCAAGATACCTTATCATTACATTAAATAAAATTCTCATTTTTGTTACTTTTATGAATGAGTTCTATCATATAATTTATGAAAATTGTCTAACACAAACCTGATTAAAAAATGCAACAGGCTAAATCAAGCTACTTTTTTATTTTTCACTAAGATGTAAAATGAATTTCACAGAAGTTTACCATAAGTCTTTTTTTTTTTTTTTTTTTTGGCGGTACTGGGGATCGAACTCAGGACCCTGTGCTTGCTAGGCAGGCGCTTATTCCACTGAGCTATATCCCCAGCCCCTACCATAAGTCTTATGGAACATATCACTTATTAATTCATTTAGTTTTTTATTACTTATAAATTGTTGTGTCATAGTTGAGTTTTGGACCTTTCTTATTAGGCTCCTTAAATGTACTTATTCTAAAAAAAAGATAATATATATATATATATATATACATATACATATATATATAGAGAGAGAGAGAGGAAAGAAAGAAGAAAGAGGGAAAATGGGTAAAGGGAAAGGAGGAGAAAGAGAGACAATGAGAAGCCACAATGACAGACCAGATTATTTAAATGAGCAGAGTAATTCTGTATTTAGATGAGTTATAATACCTTTCCAGTAAATATCCAGGTAACAGTTACAAATTATGGAAAGTTTACCGCACTATTATTACTTTATAGAAGACTATGTAATGAAAACTCACTGTGTAAGTGTTTTGAATAAGTGCCCAGGATTAGCTCTACATTTTGACCACCTAGAGCATGGTATTGCAGTTAAGAGTGGGATATGCAGTTTAAATGTAACATTTGGAGAAAATTCAAAACTGCATAATTAGGGGTCTGGCACCATCTTTACCTTTCCTAATATAAAATATAGATTTTTCAAATTTGAGTTCCACAATGAATTTTTCTTAACATTCCACAGTTTTTCAAATTTGAATAAATTCATCTTTATTTTTAATGTTCAAAGATACGTTCTTTGTTAGAATCAACATTTTACTGGGGTATCATCAATGTAGTCAGTCAAGACGGAGGTGGAATCCAGTCCAAAGAAATGTCTCTTTGAATTATTAAAAATAATCAAGGGGACCGGTAAAGAAAATGTGAATGGATCCAGGAAAACCTATCACCACGCTGAGAAACCGTAGAGCGCATTATTGATGGATATTGTGTCAGTACTCTCGCCTGTATTTACAAAGAACAGAACTATAGTTAGAGTCAAGAAAAACAGTTTCGGGTATTTTACTGTACAACTCTACAAATCTATTACTAGTTTGAAGTTTAATGATTAAGCTAAAAAGTACCATTGTGCTATACTTTTCATAATGTTCTACATGATAATTATATACTTAAAATGAGCCCTTACCCTGTTATGCTCATAAAATTAGCGAGCATAAAATGTATCATTTTGACAATATTAAAGAAGACCATTTATTAAAAGACACAAGGTTGTATAAAACACATACAGAACTCTGGTGCATGAAATTACAGCATGTTTTGAAATTGGGGATATTTATTTTGCTCTTTTCAGAATTCTTGCACCTAACTACATTGTCTTGTCATTTTTAATATATTTTAATCTTTATAATCATCAATATGAGATTAAGATCAATTGTGAGATGAAATTGAGAGGAGTGAATTGGAGTATCTTCAAAGTATAGATTTGCTTATTTGTGCCAATGTTTTATTAACTGAAGTTCAACAATTATAATTCACATGTGAAAAGTCCACTTTATTATGGAAAAAGTCAAAATTTCATTTTTGAAACAGCATGATATATACAATTAGTGCATTGGGAATCACTGTAATACTCTCTGATTAAAATTTTCTGAGTGATGAATTTAATTTTTAACAAATGGCATGAGGACAAATAAGTAATCATTTAGAAAATAAGAAAATTAAAACTAAATCTCACTACATAAAATAGAATGACTTCAAATGTAGTTTTAAAAGCCAACAAACAAATAATAATTTAAAAGAACATTTTATACTATTTTCTTTAAAATTAAAAAAGAAAAAGCCAACAAGCAACGGGGAATTCCATAGCTGAATAGAGGAGGAGCCACGTTGGAGTTAATTGGAGAAAATCATCTAAAAATACAAATAATTGGAGGGAAGGGAGGAACGTACATCTGGATGCCAAAATCAATCTGAAATAAGAGATCTGTACATCAAACAGACCATAGGCCAAGAATTTTATGAAATGGCAAAGCAGCCCACAGGGCTCCCTGTGGGACCTCTGCTTGAGAACTGAGCAAGAACTGCCATACTGGGCAGTTTCTAAAAAACCGACGGACTGCGTTAGCATGGCAAAGGCAAGCCATACAGGACAGATTGGGTATAGGGCCCCACACCTCTTCTGCCTCCCTCCAAATAAAAGACGCTACAGCCTGGCCACAAATTTCACTGGCATACGTAGGACCAAGTGACCAGGAAGCTGCCAGCTGAGCCCCCAAGGACCACAGTTTTTCTTGCCTTCTTCCGTCATGTGCCACAGCAGCTAACTGGAACCTCTAGCGAAAAGGTTAGAGGCTGCAGCAGGCGAAGACAGTGAGTGGAAGGGAATCCCTCTTGCTGCCTTGTTCCCATCGGCATGATGGAGAGAGGCACGGGGGCTTCAGCAGCCTCCAGCGGAGGTGGGGCAATGCATGAGTGGGCAGTTAGGGCTCCCTGCCCTGCTCGCAGAGACATGAGAGCGGAGAGCGTGGGTAGGAGAGTCGGCTCGTGCCCTGCCCCGCCGTGCTTTCAGCAGCATGCAAAGGGAGAGATGGGACAGAGGACAGGGACAGGGGAAGAGGCATAGGGCCAGGAGTGGCCAACTGCACATGGGACGGGAGCAGCCTCGGGCTGTCTCCTCTGAGGGTGCCACAAACACTGGGAAACGGGCAGGTCACCCATAGTCAAACAGAGCAAGGCGACAGGAGGGGCCCCCGAGGGACACGCAGAAAACTGCTGGCTGAAGACACTGATCTCAACCCCGCATCTGGAGACTGTCGGCAGCATGCCCAGCACTGCCCCTACCACAGACATAACCGGGTTACCAAACACAGATCTGGGCTTTGACTTTGACGCCGCCACAGAACTGAGGAAATCGTATTGGTTGTGATTGTTTTGTTTTCCTCTTTATGTCTTTTTTCTTTTCTTTTTAATTTTTTGGTGATTTGGGATTTTTACCCTTATATTTGTTTTATTTTGTTTTTTTGTCATTTTTCTCTTTTCTCGACTTTTTTTTTCTGATATTTTAGTATTTTCGTGTCAGTGAACATTGTCTCTAGTCTTGCTGGTTTTTTGTAGAAAGAGTGGCTATTATGAAGAAATCAACCCATAACAAACATTGGCAGAGGTCTGTGGAAAAGGGAAACTTTCTTTGCTGTTGGTGGGAGTGTAGACTGGTTCAATCACTTTGGAAATAAGTGTGGAGATTCCTTAAAAAACTGAAACTAAAGGTTGCATTTGATTCACCTCTCCTACTTCTTGATATTTTCCTGAAAGAATGAGAACATCACTCCACAGCTGCACATGCCACCCATGTATATACTGACACCGTTTATAATAACTAATTCTTGGAAATACCAAAAATGTCCACCAACCAATGAATGATTAAAGAAGATGGGATCTTATATACAATGAGGTACTACTCAGGCACAGAAAAGGAGAAACTTGAGACATTTCTAGGTAAACGGATGCACCTGGAGAGCACACTCAAGTGAAATAAATCAGACACACGTGGAAATATCACACTGTTTCCCTGGTGTGAGAAGTCAAAATTGCAAATAAGATTCAAAATATATAATACATATTGAAAAATAGGAAGAAAATGTTCATGTCACAAGGGAGACTTAAGAGGGGGAGAGGGAAAGGAAGAAAGGGAAAAGAAAAAGTTAAAAAGAAGGCAAAAAGGAAAACAAACTTTTGCATATAAGGAAGGTGAAGAGGGGTTGAAGGAGAGGTAGAGGAACAGGAGAAAAAGAAGAATCAAGGCATATGATGCACAGATACAAATTCCCTACAATGCTTGTTACCATGGTGTATATCTAAAATGTACCAATAAGCTTAATTAATTAAAATTAAAAACCAATAAGGAAAAACATGATCAGAAACAGCAGCAACATGTCAAACTCTACAGGCTCCACCTAGAATAGGGAACCCTAAGCCAATTTAGGAAGGGCTAACTATCATAAGAATAATTAAAGATGCAATTACAATATTTGTAAAATAAAACATTAAAATTTCATATTGTTACTTAAAAATTTCCAGAAAGGAAGGAAGAAAATCTTTTGGATAAAAATATCAGTTAGTATATGTAGGAGGATGATATACTTAGAAAATTACCAATGGATATAAATATTAATTTATTTGTGTTTGAAACATACCACATTTTGTATGTGTAATATCAAGAGAAACTTTTTTGATTTATTGAAAAGTTGTAATAAACAGCAGTGGAAAATGACAACTGATAAATCCAAGATGGAATTTTGTAAAAGGAAGCATTTTCTCACACGCTCACAAAATGTTTATTTCAAATCTACTTGATGAAAAGGAATTAGAAAATTTTTTTGTGTGTATTTTCTCTGTGTTGTTATGAAATTCTCTATGTTCCACACCCACCTCGCTGGAAGAAAGCTCCAGGCTTACTGCAGTCACCCCTTATGGATCCACAATAATTGTTTTTCACTGTGAGAAAAAATACTTTGAGGCTTAAGCACCCTTGACTCCTTCTCTTGTACTTACCTCCTCTATGAGCTTCACAGACTCCCGGACAATGTCTGCTGTTAATATGAATATCTGATGTCCAGTAGCCCAGGTATGCATTGGGTCTGGGATATCACCCAAAGTCTCGGGTGCTAAAGGTTTGGTACCCAGTTTGGTATCATTAAGAAGTCATAAAATCTTTACGAGCTGGAACTTTCTGGGAGTTTAGGGTTATTGGTCACACCTTTTCAAAGGGGAACATGGCACCACAGTACCTTGCTTTCTTTCCCTTTCACTTTCCAGCCATAAGATGTGCGTTTTCCCTCTAACACATATTCCCAGCATGCCGTCAGTGCCAACTGATTATGGACTGTACTTTCTGAAACTGTGGGCCCAAACAAACTTTTTCTCTGTAGAAGCTTTTCTGTCTGTTAGCTACAGGTTACAAGAACAGAAAGGTGACTAACACAAGCCCCAACATGGTTTCAGTCCCAGTACAAGGATTTCTCTTCTACCCCATTATATTGCTTAATTCTTATTACATCCCTAGGAATACCCAAACTCCTCACACACCTCTTCCTTCGGGCTCCATCTTTACAACTACCATGTGTGTTTCTCAGTGTTATTGTGATCTTCAAACTCTTGGATCATCTTTTCTCTGCTTTGCAAACAAGGTCTTCCCATTATCACAACTTTTTAACACAGGTCCCAGATCTTTTATTTCAACCTTTCTCTTCCCCTGAATCTCAGCAGCTCCTACCCTTGAACTTTGCATGTATATGTCTAATTGTACATTACTGTATCCAAATAAATGGACATGACCTAGGGCATTTTGAAACTCCACGTGAATAAACAGATGAAATGCAAAATTAGGGGTGTATATCTGATCAAAGATAAAGCACAAGTGATAAAGAAATACCATAATTTTTCTATTGACATGTAATGTTTAATATAAGGAAAAATAAAGTGCTTAAAGAGATTAGACAAGATTATTGAGGACAAACAAAATCATACACTGTTTTGTAGTAAGTAGAAATTTAAATTCAAACCATACTTAGGTAAATTTAAAATAGGTAAATTTAAAGTATCAAGACACCTTTTTATATAATTAACTCAGTTATTCTAGATAAGAGAAGCATCTAAGAATAAACAGCAAGGAAAATTCTGATATGCCATAAAAATGGACAGAATATTTACAACAGTTTAATGTACAACTGGATTGAAATGCTAATTAAGTCACCTGTACATAATTTATGTTGCTAGACTATAAGAGAATATTATAAGAAACTATAGTTTTATAACAGGAAGTTGATTATGCATATTTTAAGTGAAAATGGAGCTTTCCTTACATTTTCTTCAGATTCAACTACATTTAAAATTTTAAAGTTAAAGCAATTCATATTTTCCATAATAGTGCCTAGGTGATAAATAATGGCTGATCTCTGTTAGATTTTTGCTTTTTTAAAATTTTGGAAGTATCAAGAATCGAACCCAAGGCCTTCACAATAAGCTGTGTCCCCAACTGGTTTGTTTTATTAATTTTGAGAAGAAGTTTTTCTAAATTGCTTATACTTACCTTGAATTTATAATACTCTTTCCTCAGCTTTCCAGAGTACCAGGACTGGGATGACGGGCATGCACCGTCGAATTAGGCTATCATCATAGTTTCTAAAACTCCTAACTAATTACAATGAAGATTCACCACATTGTGTCTCGGTTACTCATGTGTTTGACTATTGGAAATGTAATTCTACAAGTGGCACCCCCAGGCACACATCCTTTTAAAAAGTGAACACCCATCTACCTGTCTATCTGTCTATCTACTTTTCTTTCTCTCTATCCCTCTATCTACCTACCATCCATCTACCTATCCATCTATCTATCTATCTTTATTTTCAGAATTATTTTCCAGGAACCCCCACTATTTTAAAGTGAATGTAAGCATGGTATGTGCGTGTGTTGGGTGTGTGTGTGTGTGTGTGTGTGTGTGTGTGTGTGTGTGTGTGTGTTTGCATGAATGAGAGAAGGATTTCTTCATCTCTTTTATCTACTGCATATAGATTTGGATGCATCTCTTTGAATTCTAAATGCCACTATGTGCATAACTGGATGGGTTTGGGACTGGTTACAGGCTCACCAGGTTTCTGGGAAGAAATAATGATCAGGGTGATAAAGCCATACTTTCCTTCCTGACTGTTAATTTCTGTCAAGTTATTATGAAAGTTTGAGTTCAAGTGTCGCCCCATGCCTAATCCATTTCCGGTTATTTAATTTTCAGTGTGTAGCTACCCAAATGCCAATTTTATTTTTAAGCTCTATCTTACTGCACTTACAGATAAATGTAACTTAAAATTGTATACAAATGAGTCATTAAATTCCTTTCTAATTTTTAAAATTTTAACTCAGTAGTTGATGATATTGGTAGTGTAGAAATTCAGTATATGTATACAGAGAAAAATAGAACTTTTATGACTGTTAAAACATTTTTAGATTTTTTAACTCTCCTTCCTAATCAGTTCCTTTGCCTCTAAATGTGAGCTGTAGCCTGCCAAGCAGAAAACGCACTAATCTTCCCTCAAATCAGCTTCATTCCTCCCTTGGCTTTCTTTATGTTCACATGTAAATTTCCAGTTTACATCACACGTCTGAAATCACCCACATCAGTTCATTAGAGTGGGTCCATAAAGCACAGTGGCTTCCTGATCACATCCCTAGCTTTGTTTGTTACCCGATCCCCATTGCAGTTCACCTTTTTTCACCTTCCTCCCTGTTTTTTAGTACTTTTGTCCCCTTGGCTACTTGTGCCCATGCTTCTGTCTTCTTTGAAAGCCCAGTAGATCAAATCGCACATCCCCCTGGGTTATATATTGACTGATCTCACTCTGTCAACCTCTTTGATGATAACATGTACCCCCAAACAATCCCACACCCTACCTTTGTCCACACCAGCATGTTACCATTCTCAATTTCATCATATAGCAGACACTGGCAAAGAAAGAAAACATACTGGTTGACAATTGAATCATTGCTTTCCTTCCTTGATTGTACACAATGTATTTCCATTTCGTTCCTATTTCTGTGTAACATCTGACACTCAGCACTCTGTTCTACCCTGTTGGTTCTTGATGTGTTTGTCACTGCTATGGTACTTAGACTGTCTTGCTGATTTTAATCTTTTGGGACTGTGTCTCATGACACATCTGCCTTACAATTTCCTCACAACCTGACTTACTGGTTCTTGTTAAATCTAGACACATTCAAGTAGGAGAAAGCTTCTGGAAAATTTTGACACTTTACTAGAGACTTTGAGTGCACATCTGGCAGCAATAACGTTGGTGTGGTAGTGGGTATTTTCCAGTCCTAGAGGCTTAAGAATGTGGCACTAGTAAGAAAAACAGCAGGAGAACAATATCAGATTTTCCTTCATAGTGATACGCAGCTCATCAAATTCACCTGTAACTGCTGTGAAAGTGCATCATCCCTAAATAAAACCTTCTTTTCTGTCTTCCAAAGAAACCATGTGAAATCTATTAAAAAGCCATTTGGATTCTTCATGAATGTGCAATATTCTCATAGTCCAAGATGTGTGCTAGAGATGGAATCACAAAGTTTGCATTTCTTATATTCTGATGGCCGGGGAGGAGGGGAATGCAAATTACCTGCTGTCTCAGGAATGATTGCAGATATTTTATAAAATCTTTTCAAAAAAAAAAAAAAAAAAACAGAAAACATGCTTCACTATACTGCTTACAGTGAATAAGGAAATTTGGAGTTTATTTTCTCCTCGAAAGAAAGATATAGATAGTTGGTATGTAAAACACCTATTTTTTTGTGTAAAGATCCACAACCATCAGATGATTCAAAAAATCTTCAGACAGGTATTAAACAATGAGGCATATCATGAGCCGCAACCAGCATGTAGGATGGACAAGATACGTATTCTGTATTTATGTGGAGATACAAATTAGAACTTCTCTGACACCCCACCAGTCACAGGCGACCTCAGTCACTGTGCCAGTCCCTAGGTAGTGAAAGGAAAGTGGCAGAGCACAACTGGGCTCAGAACAATCACAGGTGAAAAGGGGAACAGAATTTTCTTCTGAGGAAACCATTCCCACCATTGTGGAATGAAGGTTTCCATGACATGTTATGGCTGGGGTCTAGGTGGCATGCAGTCATGCAGTCATAGGGAGAGCTTTTCAGAGGTCGGTGGGTCTAGAGTGTGGGATTCAGGGACTGAATCATAGTGCAACGGTAGGCTTAAGGGCACTGGGATTAAGGGCATATGATCACCAAATTAGTCCACTGATTGGTTTGGCCCCTCCCTAAGCCCGGTACTCTGGATAGAATATAAAATGGGTAGAAACAAGCTACTATTATTGCTGGTAGTTTGCTACCTTCTGCCTTCTCCCTTCCTTGAACTGTTACTCCTCCGAGATGCCCCTCTTCCCTGCCACCCTGCCTGGGAGCCAGCCAACTGTGGACTGACACCTCTATAAACTGGAAGCAAAAACGAGCCTTTCCTCCTTTAAGGGTTGGGTATTTTGTCTCAGCAAAAACAGAAGTAACTAAAACATGGCATAAAGCCTGTTATTAAAGAGCAAGTTCTGCAGGCCTTAAAAGGAAGTGTTCACACAAGAAAGGAATATGAATTCTCAAGAGAAATGAGGATTCTTGTTGTAAGCTCGGCGAGGCAAAGATGGGGCCCATCCCCAAGTCCTCCAAGTCATGAATCCTGAAGCTCTAGACAGGATGCCTTTCATGCACATGGAATTTCATTTTATTTTTTATGGTTTATTTTTTTTAATTTTAAAAATAAAGGAAAAATCATATTAACAAACATTCATTTAAATAATAGTATAAGAACAACACAAACAATACAGAGTTATAGACAAAGTGGTGGAAAATTAACAATGATTGTTCTATTACTATTGATATCTTCAAAGTGGTTTCTCAGGAAGACAATTAGCGACATGCAATAAGGATCAAATCAGTAGTCATTAACTGTTCCTTTCAGTAAAGCAATAGAAGACAGTAGTGTACCTGTTAGCTATCCTGCATATACATACATACATAAATTCCCCTTCTTTCTCTTCTGCATTCCCACACCCCAGTTGCCCCTTGCTTTTGAGCATTTTGCTTTCATTTCACAATGTCTATCATACCCCCTAATTTTTATTCATTCTTTCAGGTCCTCTGTGGAAATCAGTCTGGAGATTCCTCAGCAAACTAAGTCTAGAGGTCCCATTCAACCCAGCTACTCCCCTTCTGGGTATTTTCCCAGAAGATTTGAAAACATCATACCACAGCACTATATGTGCACCCATGTTTGTAGGGGCACAATTTGTAATTGCTAAATTGTGGAAGCAACCCAAATGTCCATCCACTGAGAACTGGCTAAAAAAATTGTGGTACTTCTATATAATGGAGTATTACTCAGCTATAAAGAAAGACAAACTCAAGGCTTTTGTAGGTAAATGGTCACAACTAGAGACCATACTCATAAGTGAAATAAACAAGACCTTCATGGGTAAGCAACGTATTGTCTCACTAGTGCAAATGGGATTTTAAATGCAGATCAGGCTCATCCCAGAAGAGGTAGAACTGAACCAGAAGACTGATTTCTGTGAACTTTGCAATGGGAGAATTCTACTTGTGATAGTCTTGTTAGTCTATTAAAAAGATTTTAACAGTATTTTCTTGTCAGATGCCTAATGATGACTTCATTCTTTTGTTTTATTGTATATTATAGGAATGAAATGTACAACTTTCCACAAATCCACCTGCCAAGCACGCTTCAGTCCTTCTCCACAGCCACACCTATAAGCTGTCACCCATCTGCCCAAATGTTCAAATATAGCCCAGCACTACCACAGACCAGGAACACATGTATGCTTGGCTGTGAAGGGATATAAACGGGTACTTAATCAAGAAATATCTTGTATTGTGTTGGAAGGTTTTACCACCATAGTTGGAACAATTCAAATGATGATGGCCATGATAATTAGCTCTATGGACCACTTGGTGCCTCCCCCCAAGTTCATTTGTAAAAACCGCACTCTCTGACAGAGGAAATTATTTCATGCTGGTGAGGCTTCTATGAGTGACATTACTGCCTATATAAGAAGGGTCAAGGGGTAACTTACTTCATGTTTGCTCCACTCCATGTGAAGACACAATGATAACTGCTCCTTTTTTCTCCTTACATTTTCTTCTTAAATTCACACATCAGTTACACCTGTCTCCTCACACAGCCACAAAAATCTTCCCCTAAATCTACACCTACCACCATTATTTATTTTCAATCCTCATTGTACATCTTCCACATTCTTTAAAAGTCAGTAGCATATTTCAATAGATTGTTTTTATTAAAATTATACCAAACTGTTATTTTCCTTAAAAGTAGCAGTAGCATTGCACACATGTTATTTATCCTTATAAGTGATAATGGCTTTAAGATGAGAAAATTCTTCCAGCACAGAGCCTTACCGTTCACACTTGGTCAAACATCACTAGCAAAATAAGCATTAAGGGCATATAATCTCACATGGTATATTTTTATTTTATTAAACATCCCTCCTCATGTTGCATATATTTACATATGTACTAGATCACAGTTCAGGATAACTGGCTATATTTGACATACTGAAGTTTGTAAAAATCCATTAAATAATGATTGAAGCTTGTAAAAATCTGTGAAATAATGAATGAAAATGAGATAATCCATAATTCTTTCCCACAGTTGTGATGTCCATATGAATACAACCTCAAAATATAAAAGAAAAATTGGCATTGAGGCTTTTTGTTTGTGAACACAGGTTGTTTAACATTTTTCTATTTGAAGATTCATCATGGTGAGTATCCATGATGGTTTGCACATACTAAATCCTTCAAGCACATTTGATACCCATAATCCTGAGCATAAACTCCTCAGAAGGTGATTTGGCCAAGTCCAAGAAAATCATGCCATCATTTAACAATCTCCCAGACTCCAGGAATTCTATGTAAATGCAAATGAAATTTCAAGCTCTTTTTAATTTTTAAAATACTTTCACATTTAAAGACTAATGCTGTTTCATCATTACGTCGTGAATGCTGGGGTGAGACAGCCAATGCGCCAAGCCAGTTTCTCTAGTCCTTGTTACATTACAGACTCAGATAGTCTTTTCCTCCTCTGTAAAATGGGAATGAACATCATTTTATTTCCTAGGGCCACTGTGATCACTAAATGGTATGACCAATTTTCAGAGCTTTAAAAGGCCCAACTGCACATTTTAAAGCTTGAAGTAGTTATTGTTTGTATAATATTTCTATTAAATCACTCTTCTCTGATTGTTTATTACATAGAAGATATTATGCTAGGTCTTGCAAGGAGTTACCCATGCTTAACATTGTAAGTTTAACTATGAAGAAGAATAAGAATTTACTGAGACTCTAAACATTAAATCTCTTTTAGCGTCCCAATATATATTTTTCTTGAAAGTGTATCAAAAAATAGACTCATTAGTGAAAGAGAAATTTAGTGTTTGCTGATTTGGTTCCAACAGTAACTTTGGTAAAAGAAAAAAAAAATAAGATAGGAATATTTTGAAATTTTTTAAAGCTTTCCTAAATTTATACAGGTTTTTTTTAGATTTTCATGCATGTCCTGCTTTCATTATAATATATTGTGCTAAAATTCCTATTTTGACTACACATAGGCTGATGTTACAACAAGAAACTATGCAATATTCTATTTTGATTGTTTTTTGTCTTTTTGAGACAGGGCCTAGCTGTTCAGTTCAGGCTGGCTTTGAGCTCATTTTGTAGCCCAGACTGGTCTCAAACTTGCAAGAATCCTCTTGCCACAGCTTCCTCGTGCTGGTATTACAGGCGTGTACCACCACGCCCAGCTATAATATTCTAAAAAAATCTTCTGATGCTCTGTAGAAGAAATGAGTTCCAACATGTTATAAGTGATTCAAGGTTTCCTTTTTCCCACTTAATTAGCTGGATATGGGAATTGGTCAGTGGTCAGATTTGCTCCTCAGCATTTCACCCCTGGAGATAGAGTTCGGGAGAGATAAATCCTAAATTGTAATCATCACCCACATAGTTAAAGGAAGATTAACTATAATTGAAAAGGCTTCCCACAGCTGCATGCTTAAAACATTTTAAAAATTAACAAAAAAATTCTTCAAGTTATTTTAGCAACAGTTTTCTAGTAGGATAATGGTGAATCCTAGGATACATAGATGGCATGGAAAACATATTAGTTTGCAAAATAAAACCAGCAGAGTCACTGATGATGGAAAGCACTGTCATACTTGCCTTGGCATTTTCTGCCTATGAAGTGAAAAGTAATCCTTGCAGTAGGGTGATTCCTGCAGTTGGTTTATACCAATAGAGATGTTACCATGGCTTGTAAAATTTAAAGTGTGATTCTCCTGTCTTCAGCATTGGCACATACTGTTGGTGCTGCCTTTTACAAGTGCTTCCTGTCCTCTGATGAGAACTTTATTTACCCTGAGTCATACTATGTGTATACTTAAAAATTGTTCTTCATTTTACAACCAGCATGTGACAATTTTATTCATACAGGGAAACATTTTACATTGCATGCTTTATGGTCATGAGAAAAGAAAGAAGTGCTAAGAACAAAATATATTGTGAAAGAATAAATTGTTTCTACCTCTTGTCTGCTAATATTTTTATTTAGCTACTATATTGTGCCCATGATTAGCTTTATAATTTCTTCAAGATTTTCAACAGTACACTGACCTTAATTTCCTCGTGTGAAAAATAGGCTGCTGGAGCTAACTTTTAATGACTTTACCATTTTATATATATATATATATATATATATATATACACACACACACACACACACACACACATACATATGGAAAATTTAAAAAATGTTTTGATTTGCAAATATCTTAGAGAGCTTCGATATGTGCAGATTTCCATGCTGTGCCCTTTGCCAACCTTCTGATGAGTGAATGTTTTCTCCTATAAGCAAATTTGAAATTATTTTAGTTAAAAACTGAAATTTGGAGGGATACTGTACTTCTCTGACAGTCATGTTGGGAGCTGCATATGTGTCAAAAATGCTGTTAAAGTCCCAGCGTACCTCAGAATGAGATGTGAAGATAGCTTCTCCCAGAGAAGTGAAATGAGGTGATTAGGGTGGGCCCTGACCCTACAAACTTGACTGTTCTCCAAATCAAACCAAAAAGTTGAGAAATGGACGCAGCCACAAAGAAGATACCGTGTGAATGTGATTACAGAGGAGAACATGATTTATCTGTGCATCTGCCCAAGAACTGTGAAGATCACCAGCAAATACGCGGAAGTTACAGGAAAGGCTGGGAACAGATTCCTTTCCCTAATCTTCAGAAGGCACCAAGCCTATCCACACTTTTAGGTCAGACTTTTTAGCTACAGCGTTTCTCTTGTTGGAGCCACCCTATGGCACTGTATTTTATTAGGGCAGCTCTAGTAAACATACAGATCACATGCATTACATAAAAGCGAAACTAAAGATGAACTAATTTTGTTGATTTTCTTTTAGCATAAGCACTTTGTTCCCACTGTGAATTTTGTTTCCTACTTCTAAGTGATTCAAGTCAAAAATTAATCAATGATTTGGGTCACTTAAGCTGTTATTTAAAATTACTTTACGCACTACCTAGCAGGGCGGGGGCCAGGGGCAACCCCGCTCTGGCCCCTTGTTGGCGTGCTCACTAACTGGATCTTTTGATGATTAATGCTCCGCAGCAGGTCGGCTTCCTGCTCATGTATCTTAAAGGTCTCCTGCAGCTCCCAGCAGTGTCATACTAATTCAGTACCCTAGCAAAATTAACAGCAGGAAGCAAACCTTTGTAATTTTCTTCCTTTATAAACAGCATTGTTCATTCAGTAAAGGATAGCCGTTCCCGCTGTAATTGTTTCTGCACTGAAAAGTTACCTTCATTCCATCAGTGTTAAAAGTCATTCAGAATGTACTGGATGCACATACAATTAACCAGCCTCCTGAGAAAGAGAACAATCTTCTTACTTTTGAACTCTTCTGATATCATATCTTAGATCGGGACCTATTGTACTGGCACCATTTAGGATGCATTCAATACCTATGGGATACCATGAATTGCCCTAGAGAGAAGCACAAAAGGCAGAGACAGTGAGCCAATGCCCCTGTTTTTCTCTTTTAAAAAACCCTAAAGAGCATTTTATTCTCTTCAGGAAAAAAGAATAATATTTAATGCCATTGCAATTTGAGACTAAGTAATTCATGATTTCTAAAGGTGAATGCAAAACTGCAAACAGATACAAATTATATACAAACTAATTTTTCAGAGTGGGAAGAACTTCATCTTAAGTCTGGAATAGCTTAATTCATTCTCTACAAAATTAAGTACACATTTAGGGACACAGACCAGAGTGATTTAAAAGCTTCACAGTTTTTATGAGTTGCGATTGCTATGAAAAAAAAAATCAAATGAGTTGAACTTGCTTCCTGACCTTAATTTCCAGTAATCAAATTTGAAAAAGAAAATCCCTTGATACAGACAACAAAGTGATCTAAAACAAGTAGTTAACACAGAGAACCATATGAAGGAAAACATTAAGAACAACCAAACCAAACAAAACAAAAAGCACTTTAGGGGTAAGGGAGAAGAACATGAGTAAGTGGCTAGTAGTATATTTAACGATTTACAGAGTTGAGTAAGGTTGTGTCCTAACGTGACTGTGGAATTTTACGCCCACTGTGAGCCTGACTTGAGCTCTTCTTCACTGGGTTGCACCCATCTGCACTCACTCTGGGGTGTGAACTGAGCTGTTGGGAAGAACTGTAGACAGCAGAGACCTGAAAGTGCCTTGGGAAAGAATCAAACCCTTGGCAGAAATCAGCGAGTAAGTATCAGGCACCCATTTCTAAAATTAGAGGGTTTTAATTTTTTAAAAATTCTCTTGGTTTTCTAAATGCCACCTGTTTAACATTCATATTTGTTCCCCAACTTGAATAGTTATTGTCTTGGTTACTTTTCTCATTGCTGAGACAAAATACCTGTCACCCAAAATAAAAAGGGAAAAAGGTTTATTGAGCTCACAGTTTTTGGATGTTTCAGTCCATAATCAGCTGGCTTCAAGGCATGGTGGCATTGCACAGGGGCAACAGTTCATGGAGGTCGAAGACAGCAAAAGCAAGGGAGAGGAGAGACAAGCCTCTTTCTGTCCCTTATGTTATATCCAGTCTACTGGGTTTAGAGCAGTGTCAATCCAATTAGTTAACTGATCCAGCAATCACTCATGCTTGTAGTACCCTTAATTCTAATACTGAACCATGAACCAATCACAAACTCTAGATTCAGCTACCTTCAAAAAGCCCTACGTAAAAGCGCTTGAGTTTGGGGGGTGGGCACATCTAGACACAAACCATAACAATTACTTAAGGCTCATGATTGACATAAAGTGAGATGTTTATAAATAAAAAATGAAAAAAAATTGTGTTCTTGTTAAATTTCCATGATTTGTCTACAGAAAAAGTAGCATTATTTTAAAACTCATCCAGTATAAAAGCAAATTCAAGAGGAATCTCTCTTGTATTGTCCTGGGACACACCACTGTGTCCAGGGCAGTCACTGGTCTATTCTCTAAACACAGGACCCCAGGATTCCTGTGTTTCAGCTCAGTATTGTTCACAATAAGAGTGCGCAAACCAGT
This sequence comes from Dinomys branickii, assembly GCA_004027595.1. Classification (NCBI taxonomy): domain Eukaryota; kingdom Metazoa; phylum Chordata; class Mammalia; order Rodentia; family Dinomyidae; genus Dinomys; species Dinomys branickii. Next base: position 22,973 of record PVLD010016572.1, on the reverse strand, counting down.
ACTGGAAGCAAGCTGGAGAAGCAGGTATCATCCAACAGTAGAGTTTTTTGGTTGAAAGCAGTTCAAGGACAAATGCTGCCAGTGGTTTTCAAGTACCTGTGGGGAGCAGTATGCTTAATAAACAGATGAGGCCAAGGAACATGCTTTGCCTTGTGAAACAGGTATTTTTCCTGTAGAAATTTAGCCTTGCATTTCTTCATTCAATTCCATAATCTCCTACTGTAAGGCAAATTACCATTGTATTGCAAAATTAGATAACAAGGATGATAGAAAACAGCAACATTTTGGAAAGAAAAATTGCCATAATTTGAAATTTACTGGCAAGTTGAGAAGACCTGACAGTAGATTGTAATCTCCATAACATGCCAAAGAGAATTAGAAAAATAGGGCTGCACTCAACAACAATTTGTGATAGTAAATCAAGACCTGTACCTAATACAGACTATTCTGTGTGAACATGATGCCATTAAATATCATGCTCAAATCCTCATATGTCTTAACATTACCAAAAAAGTTGGTTTATCTAAACTTCCCTTTTATTTTGTTTCCATGAAAACACCTTGCTAAATGTCCTCTATTTTTTTTCATGATAGAGTGTTTACTGGTATTAGCTATAACTAGAAACATGTAAATTGTAAAGACTGATTTTCCCTACCAAGTAAAATGATGAGTCATGAATGTAAAACAGAAAAATAAAAATGTAATTTTTTGTTCAATCTTGACATCCATATTTTCACTTTAATACCTTGCTCTTAGAGAAGTATTTTCTGAAGGAGCAATTACGTTCACCATGGCAATAATTTAACTCCCAAGGTGTTTAACTTTGAATGATCAAATACACTACCAAAATAATAAAAACAAAAACAAAAACAAAGATTGCAAACAACTCTTTTTAGGCTGAGCAAAAGTAATGTGCTCAATATTATTCTTATATTGTGTTGGCGTTGTTGAGTTAAACAAAATGGCACGAATAAGGTTCTAGCTGAGATTATTTATCCAAGTGAAAACAGATTAGAAAGGGTGGTGACACATACATCATTGCCACCATAAGAAACAGCCTTGAAAATTCAGTCTCAGTAGAGTGTATTAAACTCTCTAAATGACTGGGCAGGCAAAAATTATAGTCCACTAGGATAATTATAGTGCACAGTCATATCTAATGTGATCTGCATAAATCAGGGTATTGTTTGCCACAAAGTGTATTTATACTTGTCAAACGATTGTAATTGGACATTTACAAAGGATCATTTCAATTTATAAACATGACTTTTTAAATGAATATTTATAAAGCACTTGTTAAAGAAAATAAATTTACTTAGGTAATTTTGAACTGTGATTTTACAACGTGTAATATAAAAGCGTTTCTTACTAAGAGAATCTCTCCTAAGCATGTTTATGATAAAGCTCAAAATCAGTCAGAACCAGATAAGATCCTGTCAGCAGTTCCTAGGGCAAAACTATTTCACATTATCTATGTATTCTATGTTATTAATGGAATAACTTTAAGTTCTAAGTAGTAAGAATAACTTTGGAATAAAGACTAGGATCACAACCACACATTGCCACACAGATGCATACACCGTAAATACAACTTGTAGAAACATCTTCTGAGATCATTCTATCTACATTGTGAAATCTTTCAGAAAAGAAAGAAGTCATTTGTGACAAAAATCATTGAGAAATATGAAGTGAAACGATACAGAGGCAGCCACATCTTCCATCTTGGTTAGCTTCAATTTTTCTATTTGACTTCTTTCACAGCATAGTTGGTATTACTTCACTGGCTAATACGTTAACACTACCAAACTTTAGAAGGGTTTTTCATAGAGCCTTTGGTAGTGATGAAGTTTACCTTGTTTACATGTGAACAGCTATTATAAGGACCTAATTCCTTCAAATATTTAGCCAGCCTCCTAGTCAGAGGCTACACTGCTTAGTCTGACAGCTACTTTCTTTATTAGAAAAGTTTACTTACTACAAGGAGATGGCCCTCAAAACTCTTCCTAGTGTTTTTCTTTCTTTCTTTCTTTCTTTCTTTTTTTTTTTTTTTGTCTTATTCAGTGGAGCTGAGTTGTACTACCAGAAGCTAACTCTCCTATAAAACTTCTTGGAACAGTCATGGAAGGCAAGCTTTGTGCCTTCTTCCTTTGCAACAAGGGATATCCTTCACTTTCTTGTGATCAGGAAAGCTTGAATAACTTCTCTCAGTCACTCAGAATAATGTTTACTTAGCAGCTGCTTGAAATGGGACAATTTAAGGGCAAATGATATAAATGGAAAGAACATACGGCCTTTTTGTTTTGGGGACAACTGCTTTATTCGTATTGGCAAAATTCCCCTTTCTATCCAGTTCTGCCCTTGTAGAGTAGCCTAGTTTGGAGGATGAAAAATTCATTTTATCCCACATGTACAACACAAATTAAGCTTTCCGGGAGAAAAGACAATGTCAAATTTCCTCTAAAGACTGGAATATCACCCTCAAATTCTATATAGAGAGTTACTTGTTCCCAGATATGAGCATACATTTCCAGTTGCAATTAGCATCTCCTCTGTCTTTTTCAAATAAATTTCCCATTTTTTTGACTACCTAATATAGCCTCTTAATTCAAGATTCACTTAAACCAATAAATCATCTGTAAATCTTTTTCTCTAATCATTTGTATTAAACACATGTGTGTGAAACTCCTGTATTATCTTGTTGATCAAACTTTTCATTAAATTTTAAAAAATTATATTCTTAACCACGGAATCTCATGTACAGGACAAGCCTGGTTCATTACACTTTGTATTCTTCAGTGCCTCATATCTTGTCAAACAAGTTTCAGTATTTGAAAGGTTCATAAAAAGTTTTGAAGGGTCCAGTACATAAGGAGTATTCATCTGTTTTAAAACTTGAACATAATTCCTAAACTATAGCAACCACTTAAGAAAATTTATCTAAATTTAAGATGATGAAGAATCACCTGAAAGAGGTAACGTAAAGCATAGGACAAGAAGAGAATTAGATAAGAACTCTGTCTCCAGAACCATCGAGGGCCTTTCGGTCCCAGTTGGTAGTCACCTACCTACATACTTTCTTCTGTATTGCAGGTCAGAAAATCTTGCTACTATATGTTTATCTCTACTCATCAAACTTCCTGTTTTTAAAGCATTCTCCTTCCCCTCACAAATATATGATACTTCAAGGTAGAAAATATCAAAACAAATGTTGCTTCTTTAAACACTGACAGCATACGCAAAGTGGGCTTTGCAGACATGAAATGTTGTAGCAACTTCTATATCTTCTCTCTGCTTGTGCCCTGTGATTGTTGATTGTTATAGAAGTATTGCAAAGTTTGAGGAGAAAAACAATCCTTATCCACAAGGTTTGTTCTTAGGAGGACAAATCTCTGATGTTGCCATACTGCAAAGCATCTCCTAGTATTATCCTGTCATTGCAAGAAGGGATGCACCCTGTAGGAGCAGAACCCTACTACTGACTTGCTGCAGACCTTGCTGTTGGTGGTTAGAGTCTCAGCAGCAGTGGTGGTAAGCAACTAGGCCATGTTGAGGGAAAATTTGTGATTTGTAGCATTCTTAGAGATGCCAGGTGCTCCATCCTTGGCTCCACTGAATGTGGTCCACTGGGGCCACCATAAGAGCAGAAAAGAATTTACAAATAAAGTCATGTCCAGTAAGTTCAGATAACTCATCTCAGATTTCCAACGTGGGTCTATTTTCTTGTGCTAACACTCTATTACGTAGTATTGAGTGTTAGTACAAGAGTATTGAGTATTGTTGTAACACTCTATTACATAGTAATCTGGCAAATGTCCAACATCAGAATGGTTAACAGTGGAGAAAGGAGGCACAGGTCTGAATCTCAGGAGATTTCTCTTTGGAGAGATTTTCCTTTTAGCATTACCTGGAAGACAGTAATGTATCAGACAAGACAATCCATCCTCTGACCCCTTCTTACAAGAAGATTTAAACCATACTACTAGAATACCAGCTGAGGGCTAAGAAAATTCAAAAGTGAGGGGAAGGAGAAAGTTACAAATGCAAACTAAACTGTTACCCATTGAAGAAACTATAACTTTGATAGCTGTGTATATTAATTTTTCCTTGTTCTCTTGATTATGCCTTTGGGTACTTTTCTCTCATTGTTAGGACAAAGTACCTGACACCCAAAATTAAGACAGGAAAGTTTTACTTAGCTGACATTTTTTGAGGTTTCAGTCCATCCTTGGCTGGCTCCAAGTCAGAGTGGCACATGGCAGGGGGCAGCAGTGTGGCAAGCAGCAAGAACAATAAGGGAGGAGGAGAGGAAAGGGCAGACCTCCCTCCCTCTCTTACGTTGTACGCCAGACACTAAATTGTACGCCAGACACCCAGCCCGGTGCGGGTGCAGCGCGCACACCCGTAATCCCAGCAGCGGACCGTGAATCAAGCAAAAACTCTAGAAACCCGCCCCAGAACTGCATGAGTCTTTTGGCAGAACATCTACAGACACACCGTAACACTCCTTCATATATCGCACTCCAATCCCTTATTTTTCCCTGTATTTTTTGTTACTAATTTACATATGGTAGTGGTGGTTTACAAAAATTATTTTTGGGGTGTAAGTAAGTGAAATAAAGTTGCAAGTGAATTTAAGGATGAATGAATATCATTCAAGACAAATTTTTAGGTTCAGTGACCTAAAAACTATAGATACTTGTTTTTAGAAAAAGGAGAGTCGGAAAAAAAATATGTGCATAAGGATAATTCTACTATAACAAAAAGAATCATGTATTTCTTTTTTATTACCATCGGTTAAATTTTTAAATATTGGTAAAATATTTACTGTATGTTCTACTGGATGTACTTTCTTTTCAGCACCAAGTGATTTTTACCAAATTCTCCTCTCATCCTTCTGTGAAAAGAGCTGTGACGATTTGTGTCTAGATGTCCTTCCCAAAACCTCATGCAGTCATGAGGGGGCTTCTAGAGTTTATGTTTGAACCACAGTCTAATGCTGGGATTACGGATGTGAGTGCTGTACCCACCCTAGGGAAGGCGGCCTGCACACGGCGTGAGGGAGAGAAGGAGGCTGACTCTTTCCTCTGCTCCTCCCTTTCTGTTCTTGTTGCTTTTGCTGTTTCCTGCCTCCATGAACTGTTGCCCTCTGCCATGTGCCACTCTGCCTCAGAGCCAGCTGTGTATGGACTGAAAGCTCGACAAACTGTGAGCTAAATAAACCTTTCCTTCCTTCACTCTGGGTGTCCAGTATCTTGTCTCAACAATGAGAGAAAAGTAGCCAAGAGAGGGGCCAAGAGTCTGGTGAGTACATTCTGTAGGCTTCTTTGCATGCACGATCCCACGAATGACTTGTATTTTGAAATGTGACTGGTGCGCATATTATTATCTATCATGTAATGTATTTAACTTCCTGGTTCTAAATTCCCACTCTAGAATGGTGACAGTAAGAGGGCAAAGCTTTTGTGTTGTTTCAATTTCTTGTACTGTTTGCTACTAGATACTTTATACCTTAAACAATATTTGGTATGTAGTTGGTTCCCAATAACATTTCCCGAATAAATGGCTGATAAAGTAAGGAATATTAAAACTAACAGGAAAAAGAAATATAGCAATGACTTCCCGTGGATTTTTACATTGACATATTTTCATTGAAAAAAGGATTATCTCAGTATTTAGTTTGTTATAATGTGCTGAGACACAGGTGTGACTAACTCTGTCTTATAATTTTATAAGAATGTTGAAATTATATCACAACCTGCAGCACTCAATGAAACAAAACAAAACCAAAAATACAAAGGAAAGATCTCAGGTGGGTATTTCTTATCATTTGTGCAGAATTCATGCAAAATTTTGCCAAAGGATTATCAATCCCTATAGAGTAAGATTCACATATTATTTATCTTTTTTCTCTCTCAGGGGATAGCAGAGCTGCTCTCACACAACACGAAAAATGCTTTATTGAATTGAATTAAGTAAAATATCTGATGTTCGTGAGTAGCTAAATAGTAATCCTCTATAGATTTGGAATTTAATTTTCTTAAATGCTATATAGCTCATGGACTAAGGGGATATCAAAATAGAATGAATTTAATTGAAAGAAAAAGTTTTGAAAACAGAATCATGATTAATGGGCTGAGTAATTATGCTTCCCAATAAGAATAATTACCGGAGAATATTTGGCAGCGTGCAGCATTCCCTCTTAGCTAAGCATATCCTTTCAACATAATCAGAGAAATCACTTTTTTGCAAATTATTTAAATGACTCTTTAAAATAAGTAATAACTTGACATTATCAGTTATTTGAAAATTTTACTAATAAAAGTGGTATATCTCATTTTGATGAAAATTCTTAAAGTGGTGTAAGTTTAATGTTCTTTTGGATTTGAAACAGTTAAAAAATATACACCCATCTAATCTTATTGTGCAACTTTGGATTTTATTTATTTAGTTTTATATTCTATGTTTATGATGAATCTCTTACTGTAGATGGGCTTATTTCCCCTGTAGTGCATCATTGAACTGATACTTTTGACATTTTTCTCAAAACGTGAGCATTAATTTTCATCATAAAATCTAATTTACAACTGTCCTACTTATGAACACAATTGTTTTCTCAACACTCTACTTAGTTGTGCCACTTGTTAAGTACCACTTGCCTGTCACATGTGAGATTTTTGTTGATGACATGTATTTCCATTTGAGACATGATTGCCAAAGTGTTATCTTTATCAAATCAAGATTTCAAATCAACAACACTTTCCATTTCAGCTTTTCTTGCAAATATTGTTTGAATAATAATTATGAGATTTCAAGAGTCACAGTCTTCAAAGCTGGAAAACAAGAGCATTAATAAATATCTATCCTTAGTAAAAGGGAAGGGGACAGACAATGGAACGAGAGGGGAGGGAAGGGAAGTGAAATTGGGATTTAAAAAGAAATCAAGTGTGTTTTGTACATTTGCAACTTCCTCATGATCAGCGTCATCATTATGTACTGCAGACATGTACCACTAATAACTTTAAAATAATCACAGGACACACTTTCAGCACCAGGCTAGTAATGGTATCTACATTTGAAGTACAGATTTAAATATTATCAGGGTAATTTTTAAAGAAAATCATGTAACTCTTAGCTATTGTTTTAAAATATCAAGTAATTCTTACATATTTATAAAATATCTGAATGGCACAAGCATCACTTAATATTTTCACTTTTCTTGTTAAGTCTATTGTAAACTCATTTCAAGTGAATGATTGGCAAGTCACTGAATTTTGCTCTAATTACCTACATATTAGAAGTTTCACGAAATATCCAGTCTTTCTAAAGGGACTCAAGAAAAGAGAAAAGAACACCTGATGAGAGCCAAAAGCTTTGGACTTTACTGCTAGTATCATTTAGTAATCATACAACATTATGAAACCTCATTTATCCATCTGCAAAATGAAGACCAGAAGCCTCACTCACTTGTTCCAAGGTTACATAGAGTAAAAATATTTTGCAAACAGTGAGGTATATAAAATGTACAAACCAGCAATGCAAGGGCAGTTTCGTCTGCTAGATAACGCTATACAACCAAAGGGCAGAACATAGCTTTGGACAGCTAGAGAAGGCAGCCTAAATTTGAGATAAAGAAAAACCGGAGAAACTGTGTTCTAAGAGTGTTTTATCAAGGATGATTTTCTGTCTGTCTTGTGCACATGAGCTGTTAAAATCCGTGCATGTAATTCTCTACCTTTTAAACTGTAACCTCTAGATATTTCATGACACTTCTGCATGTCTCATCACCTTGTCGGAATTATGTAGGAAGTTCTAAAATTTTACTGTAAAAAGTATTCACTTTTCATTTTCATTATTTAAGCCAAAATATGAATAACTGTATTATGTTAGTATTTATGCTATTTTGTAATGTTTTATTGCTTAATTTCATCCTATGTATCTGAGTAACATATTGTTAGAGCTCACTGACCTCAGTACCCCCAACCACATGCAGCCTGATTGTTATAGTAAAAAAACATAGTTTATTCTACAACACATGCCATTAGGTATATTTTAAAGCACAGTAATTCAAAATGAAAATTCAAAATCCCTTTGTAGGACATTTTTCTTAATGGAGAATATTTATGCACAGTGAAGGGGATAGGATGGATGAGGCAATATATTTTGCCTACATAATTTCTGTGACCTTATGAGCCCTGAGACTTATTAAACAAGTAATTAAGAGGCACTCTGCAATTATGCTGAAGTTGCCATTGTATATGATGTTTAATTTGAAAGGTGCCTGTATCGTGGTTTTTGTGATAGAAATTTAGAGGCAAATTCCTGGAGAGAAGCGTGTATTCAAAATTTGACCATTTTTAGGGCAGCTTTTTCTTCCACATAAAGAAATAAAAAGATTAATATTGGAGTGAAATCCTATTATTTTTCTCTAACTCAGGTTTATTAATGAGTCTAAACTACAATAAAATATTTTGAATGTTAAGCTTTTAACCCTTTAATAACCTTACCTAGGAGTGTAGCCATTGCCTTACGATGTCTATGAAAGCAAATACAGCAGAACACATTGTAGCCTGTTTTAATGATAAAAACATTTAAGTGTATTATGAGCTTCTGATGCTGAAAATCAATTCAGATGACTGAAGATACATGTAAAGTAATGATATGATTCAAATATTATAGATCATTTAAATTTTCATTGTTAATTTATTTCAAAATTGGTGTGGTGTATTCAGTATCACTTATAAGTGTGGGCCAAATGAGTCAGTTTAGGTCGTGTGCTAAATTGAAGGTGAATAGCACCAGAACTGTCTTTGCGATTTCCTAAGCCCCGCCTCTTCATAGAACAATTCAGTCACTTAAAATTTGAAGTTTTTCTTCATGTGTCCTCTTTGATTTTAATCCTGGAGCCCGTCTTGTTTCTGTTTTGAGTTTTCCTTCTCCTTTAATTTGGATATCTCTGCTTCTCAGTTTTACCCTTCTACCAGCTTCAGAGCTGCTTCTCTTCCATCTGCCCTTCCTCTGCCGGTTTCCTACAGGTTCAATGTTTTCATGTCCATTTTTTGCTCCAAAAGAATCTCTTTTAGAGTTTTCTTTTATCCTTACTGGAAAAAAAAAGAATTAAATCGCATACTCTAGTCATAATCTTTAATTCTCCCCATCTCTACATACACACACACACACACACACACACACACGCACGCACGCACGCACGCACGCACGCACGGAGAGAGAGGGCGAGAAAGGAGAAGAGCTATCTCATATACCTTCCGGTAGTAGAGCGCTGGCTAATTTCAAGAGATATTTCAGTATCCCTCTTGTCAAGTTCCTGGGCTGGAGTCCTCATCCTGAAATGTTTATCATTCCTGCTCCTCCCACCTCTAGGTGCAGCCAACGTTTTATCTGATTTCTTGCAGAGAAACTTTAAATTCTGTTTCTATTAGATACTACGTTTCATTTTCTTTGTACTCTGCCATAGCACTTCTCTCCTACGTTGTTAGAGATAAGTACCAGCAGCCTTATCTTCTTCCATTATTTGTGTGTATTTATTAGCAGAAAAGATCTGTCATTCATTTTTGTCTCTTAAGGGATTTCATAAAATGTAACATCACAAAGCAATTACTGAAGGAAGAAAAGAGGGAGAAAATAAGTGTCACTCCTGAGTTCTATGTGCATCGTGTTTTCTTTCTGAATTAATGAGTGTATTCTAAAATATGTTAAATTATAAAATTTACTACTGTGCATGCATCATATTTCAAGGATGTAATGAAAATGCTCATATACCTATTGTCACTCCCAGTCCTAGGTCTCTTGAAATTTGGGATTTGTGGAGAAGTTTTGCTTATTTTCTTATTTTTGCTTATATTTTCTTATTTTTCATGATTTAAACCATAAACTACAAAGCATATTGAGTAACTTTGTTTCTCCTAAACTAACCTCACAGAAACTTGTCAACTGTCCCCTACACCACTCGATCCAAAGCTAAGTTCTTTTTTATTTTATGAAAAATAAAAACTAATTTTTATAATTAACTAAGAAGAGAAGAATAAAGATCAGTTTTTTGTGAAGAATCAGTGAAAATATTCTTGTTTCTCATACATACTCTTCTTCAGTGTTGACCTAACCAAGCCTCTATTTAGAATTTCATCATTAGGTACATAAACAGTATGAATTACTCTTTTCCATGTTGCTGATGGTTCTTAAATTCTTCAATATATGACTTTGCTACATAAGAATAAACACCGTAAAAGGCCTTTTTATCCTCTGGTTCTAATACTTATTACAGCATATAATACAGTGGGTACAAAGAAGGAGATCATGTAATAACCGCATGTTATTCTCCAAAAACTAGCAAACCGCTGCAATTTTTTGCAAGATATCTAAGTGTATTGTTTTGTTCACTTATGCTTCTGATTTCGTTTGCTTTTTGGGACCGGTATTATAGAGCCGATTAATTTTTTAAACTCATTTTATTATGTCATGTTTTATGAAATACGATGGCTATTTTGTTCATTGCCCTTTGGTAAGAATTTCCTCATTTAACCTGGAAATATCCAATGGTGACCTCAGCTAATAAGAACCCCAGCTCTAATTTTCTCTAACTGGGATATTGCTGGCCTGATGTGTGTAGTCTTCCCATTCACTGGAAATATTTCTCGTTTCAGTATTGCCTGGTTAATCACATATGTTGATAGAATTTTTAATGTTAGTTTAAATTTAAAATAGTCTTGCCATATAATGGATTATATCTAAATGCTTCCAAGAGCCTCATGCACTCAGAGGCCAGCTGTAGGAAGCTTGGCTTATGGGTACAGTATATCTGACTTGCCGTTAGCGAGTAGGGCCTGTTTGGAGGTGGGCCACTGGAGATACGACCAGAAAGGTGTATTCGTGTCCCTGGCTCCTCCTTTTCTCTCTGCTTCCAGGCTGTAATGGACTGAGCAGCTTTCTTCACTTTGCCCTTCTAATACACATTTTCCGTCAGAGCCCACCAGCCCACGCAGAGACTAACCATCCAAAACCTGAGCCAACATAAATCTTTCCTTTCAGCTGCAGTGGCAGGTGTTTTTTCCCTTGATGGGACAGTGAGTAATACACTATGTAGACACACTCACACACTGCTAGTGTTATATTTTTCTGCTTTAAGTGATACTCCCTTGCATATTGGAAATCTTTTCACAATTGCAGAAGGGTAAGGAGCAGATATTATCACACTCTTTCTTTTTACCAACAAGAAAAATCAAGCCAAAGACAATATAAATGCCTGACTAAAGTAACAAAGAAATCTAATAAGTGGAAGAGAAAGAATTGAGTTTCTATCTCAGATCTAACAATTTTATATCATTCAGGACATATTTCTCATAAACAAATCAGTGAATGTTTAGGCAGATCTAAGTTTCTTTTTTCTTTAATTGTAAATTAATACAATACTGATACATATTTAACTACTATTGTATACATTAATACTAAAAAGCTTCCTTATCTTACACTTTAAAAATAAAGACATATAAGAAGGAGTGATTTAACATCTTTGCACTCTCAATCAGGATGTTTTCCTTTTGCCAAACAGCATCAAAAATGGACAGACTCAAATCCATTCATTTTCCTTAGGTTTCCTTGAAACTTTTACCCTATTTCCTGCTAGCAAATGAAGGAAGTTCTTCTAAGGCAGACTTGGCAGGTCTCTAAGAGGGGACTAACCTAAAAATAAAGTAGCTTTATAGGAGAGTTTTAACCACCAACCTATTCCTTATGCTATCAAAGAGCTTAGTCAACAGTGTAGGCCACCAGCCCTGTCCTCAACATCGCCGGTTTATGAAACGCTTTGTTCTCCAGCTTCTCTCTGTGCCCCGTGCTACACAGAGCAGCCCTTTGTACTCCATTCCTTGCTGCATATGAGAGTCAGGCAGGTAATATTCACAATAGCATGTGCGTCAAAACAAATTCCCCTGAAGCATTCTTACTGGGCCACTAGCTACCGTAATACTGCCCCAATAGAAATGATCTCCTCTGTCCCATGCTGCAATAACTTTTAGGAATTTGAGGAAGAAATATGGACAGATATTTGATTCTTCCATTCAACTTTTCTCCCCATCCTGCTTTCTGCTAAGCTTTTTACTCCAACTCTTTCGCTCACTTCTTTGTGGTATGTGGGATCTGAGTCCTTTTCCATTTGCTTTACACCCATCCACCAGCCCAAGGCCATGGATTTTTAAAGTGTAGACAATGATTTTTTTCTTTCTTTTTTTTTTTTTTGGCGGTACTGGGGATCGAACTCAGGACCCTGCACTTGCTAGGCAGGCGCTTATTCCACTGAGCTATATCCCCAGCCCAGGCCATTGATTTTTAGCAGCCTTTTCATAAAGTATTTCTTACCATTCAGAAAAAATTGTACAACCCATACTAATGAAAGTTTAATGTAGAAAATAAGCAAACTCTCTTCTCAGAGCACCTCAATATTTTCCACCATGGGAAAAATAGATCTTTTTGTTTTCATTTTTAAACCCTGAGTGATTAACAAGTGAGGCCCTCATGTGAAACGCCCATCTCTGTTCTCTACATCCAGCTGCAGTCCCTCCAAAGGATCAAACAAAAACTCAAGGTCTCATTTAAAATTTAACTTTCTAGTGGAACTTCTGTGCCATTCACTTTTCTTAATATATCATTGCAAAAGGAAGAAAAATTATTACCTCACAGGATTCTAAAGAATCATATTGTGAAAAGAATAGAAAATATTTGAAGGTTTATGCATTTTCAGATGCACTTTGAAGTGAGAAACATGAAAACCAAGCAAAGAACAGGAAAGGCACACAGTGCACTGGAAAGTCAAATTTTATTCTCATCACTGATTAACTGATGATGGGACAATTACTCCAGCTTAAAAGCAAACAGACCAGTAATGGTCTAAACTATCCTGTGATTATTTTCTAATTTTACTCTTGTTTATCCCTTCTGTTTCCTCTGATATTTCCTCTCCTTACTTTAGAGCCTTTGTTATAAATTCACTGAAGAATGGCTTCATAATAAAAAGTCAATTTTTGAGTTCCTGAAGTTAAAATATTTAAAAAAGAATGAAACAGTTTTATAATGTGAAAATATTTGTTACTAAAATGCCAGTTACTACACATATTTCTTACTCAAATATGCACCCTTCCCTTCTTAACATATATGTATGTGTCAATAATATACAAGCATATATCTCTACAATTTGCTTGATGATTTTTAGGTGATATAAATATTTCATGTTAAATGCAAATAAAAGGAAAATGATTATCAGGTCCACCTGTGTATACTTTAGTAATCATTAGAATTTCAAGAAGTCAGTAAAATGTGAATTTAAGCAAAATATTTTTTATTGTTAAAATCCATGGAAGATTGTGTATGGAGCAGATTCACAAGTTTAAACATGGAATAGTTCACTGACAGGATAAAGACAAAGAGCTTGAGAACGTGAATGATTTAGGTGTCAGATGATGATGAGGGCCTGGAGAAAACTGATCAGGTCTCCAATTGTTTTTATCAAAAATAATCTATTTTATAATTTCTCTTTTCAAACCGAACAAGAACTGAAGACTGGGCTATGATTCCAACTCATAGTGTTTAGACGATAATTTTGCAAATAAAATACTAACACTTGAAAGGTTTTATTCCACCTACAATTTAGTGCATAGTGTAAGATAGAATCAATGATGCAAACCAGTGCTCTACTACTGAAACAATTCTTATCAAAATAGTGCCAAGAGGCAATGGTAAAACAAAAAATTAGGAAGGAAGAACACAAGCAGAAGAAGCTGGACGAAACTTAAACTAACATAACATATATTAACTATTTTGATTACTACTTTCCATGTACGGCTTCAGAATTTGTATCCAAAGAGAGAATTCTACCTCTAGCCAAATGTGTCACACTAGCAATTTAGATAGATTTCAAGCAATATGGCCGCTGTACATTTTTTCTACCTTTCAGAAAATGTACATGGCATTAGTAAGACTATGACTTAAAAATTGCAATGGAATCAAGTTAATGAATAATAACATTATACAAAGAAATTTCTAGATGTAGAGACTGAGTCATGAAAACTTTAAAACCTGTTGGGGCAGAAAATGATAACAGCTGACTTGTTCACACTACGAACAGCTTGAGTAAGTGGGTCCCGGGTAAGCACATGAGTATCCGCCGTGGTGAAGGCCGGCTGTTCCTCCTCTTCTCTCACTTCTGCGTCCTTGTTATTTCCATCTGCAGAGGCGACTCTAAAGTGTAACTGCGGAATGACCGCAATGGTCCCTCCCCATTGCCTTTCAACTTGGACCTTTAATTTCATTTATATGTGATTTGTATTTCTAATATAGATAGTGAGAGTGATTTTTTATTCTTCTGCACTGTATATTTTATATTCATTTCATGTACAAAGTGAAACATCGATTTATTTAAACAGTTTGAAATAAATATCAGATAAGGAACTGAAATATTTCTTCAAAAATGGAAAGTTTTCTTAAAATATATACTCATGCTTCAAAGAATAGAATTTTAAAAAGAAAATTAATGAACATGGAATAACTATACGTAGGACCAATATATGCTTGCACTGTATTGTATTTGAGTCTAAACAACAAAAAATGATCTCTACCTTATTTCCTACTCAGTTCTTATTAACCAGATATCACAAACAAGCACTGCTTATTTGTGCTGGGTTTTCATTTTATTATATTTTATTTTAAGAATAAAGAAAGAGAACATATTAACAAACAGACATCTATTTACAAAATAGCACAAGAACAATACAAACAATAGAGAGTTACAGACAAAGTAGTAGGAAATTAACAATAGTTGTTTTATTACTATTGATATCTTCAAAGTGGTTTCTCAGGAAAACAGAGATATGCAATAATGATCAAACCAGTAATCATTAACTGTTCCTTTCAGTCAAGCAATAGAAGACAGAAGTAAAATTACTATACATATATACATAATTTCCTCTTCTTACACTTCTCCTTTCTCACACCCCAGTTGCCTCTTACTTTTGAGCACTTTACTTTCATTTCACAATGTCTACCATCCTTTCTAGTTTTTATTCACTCTTTCAGGTCCTTATACTAGTGAGACAATACGGTGCTTATGCATGGAGGTCTTGTTTATTTCACTTATGAGTATGGTCTCTAGTTGTGACCACTTACCTATGAAAGCCTTGAGTTTATCTTTCTTCATAGCTGGGTAATACTCCATTATATAAAAGTATCACAATTTTTTTTTATCCAGTCCTCAGTGGATGGATATTTGGGTTGCTTCCACAACTTAGCAATTATAAGTTGTGCTACTATGGACACAGCTGCATATATATCACTGTGATTTGATGTTTTCAGATCTTCTCAGAAAATACCCAAAAGGGCAATAGGTGGGTTAAATGGGACTTCTAGAGCTAGTTTTCTGAGGAACCTGCAAACTGATTTTCATAGTGGTTTCACCAGTCTGCATTCCCATCAGCAATGGACAAGAGTTCCTATTTCTCCACAGCCTCACCAGCATTTGTTATTGGTTGATTTCTTAATGCTAGCCATTCTTGCTGGGGTGAGGTGAAATCTCATTGTTGTTTTAATTTTCATGTATTTATTTGCCATTTGTATTTCTTTATCTGAGAAGTGTGTATTCATCTATGCCCATTTTTGGATTTGGTCTTTGAATTTGGAGGGGCTGATGTTTTCTAATTCTTTATATGCTCTACATAGCTGACCTTTGTCTTAAGGAAAGGCAGCTAAAATTTTTCCATTTACTAGGTTTTCTTTTTACTCTGCTGGTGATTCCTTTAGATGTGCAGAAACTTTAGAGTAGGATGAGATTCCAGTTGTTGATTATTTGTAGGACTTCAAGGGCAGTTTGGTTTTTGTTCATGAACTCTATGCCTACCCCTATGTCTTCAAGGTTTTTACCTATTTTGTCTTCCAATAGATTTAATGTTTCTGTTTTAATATTGATATCTGTGATCCATTTGACTTTAGTTTGGTACATGGTTATAGAATTAGGTCTATTTTCAGTCTTTGGCAGGTGATAAAACAATTTTTCCAGCACCATTTATTAAACAGGCTATTATTCTTCCAGTGAGGTTTTTGGCCCCTTTATCAAAGATTAGGTGGCTGAGTGTCTTTGTGGTTGTGTCTGTGTCTTCCGTTTGGTTCCATTGATCTTCTGGTCTATTTTTTATCCAGTACCATGTTGATTTTATTACACTAGCTTTGTAGTATAATTTCAGGTCAGGGATTGTAATTCCACATGACTTATCCTTGTTGCCCAGCATTGCTTTTGCTATTCTGGGTCTCTTCTTGTTCCAGATGTAATTAAGGAACGTTTTCTCTAGATCTGTGAAGAATGCTAATGGTATTTTGATGGGAATTGCATTAAATCTGTACAACAACTTTGGTGTAATGGCCATTTTCACAATGTTGTTTCTTCCTGTCCATGAGCAAGGAATGTTTTTCCATTTATTGAAATCCTCTTCAATCAATTTTTCAAAGTACTGTAGTTTTCATTGAATACAGCTTTTACTTCTCTTGTTAGATTAATTCCTAAATATTTCAATTTCTTGGATGCTATTGTGAATGGTGTGGTTCCCATAATTGCTCTCTCAATCTGTTTGTTGTTTGTGTATAGGAATGCTATTGATTTTTGTGTGTTGACTTTGTATCCAGCTACACTGCTGAATATGTCAATTACTTCAAGAAGTCTTCTTGTGGAGTTTTTGGAGTCTTCCATGTAAAGTATCATGTCGTCTGCAAATAGTGATAGTTTTATTTCTTCCTTTCCTATCCTTATTGATTTATTTCTCTCTCAGGTCTAATTGCTCTGGCTAATGCTTCCAGGACTGTGTTGAAAGGGAGTGGTGACAGCAGACATCCTTGTCTCATTCCTGACTTTAAAGTAAAAGCTTTCAGGTTTTTCCACTCTAGTATAATGTTGGCTTTTGGTTTGTCATAGATGGCTTTGATCAGGTTGAGTTAAAGACCACCTTCTGTAGAGTTTTTACCCGAATGCATGTTGGACTTTGTCAAAAGCTTTTTCTGCATCTATTGAGAGGATCATATAGTTTTGTCTTTGGCTGTATTCATATGGTGAACAACATTAATTGATTTGCCAATATTGAACCATCCCTCCATTCCTGGAATGAATCCAACTTTGTCGTGGTATATGATTTTCTTGGTGATTTGCTGCATTCTATTTGCTAGTATTTACTGAGTATCTTTCCATCTATATTCATTAGGGAGATTGGCCTGTAATTCTCTTTCTTGGTTGGACCTTTCTCAGGTTTTGGCATCAGTATAATACTTGTCTCCAGAAAGAAGTTAGGGAGAATTGCTTCCTTTTCAATTTCACTGAAGATTTTGAGTAGTGTTGGTATTAAATCTTCTCTGAATTTCTTATATAATTCTACTTTGACTCCATCAGGGCCTGGACTTTTCTTTGTTGGCAAGATTTAATCACATTTTTTATCTCATTAATTGATATTGGGTTGTTCAGCATTTTTATATCTTCTTGACTCAGCCTTGGTAATTTGTACATATCTAGGAATCTATCCACTTTGTCTGTGTTTTCTATCCTATAGAAGTAAAGATTTTCAAATTAGGTATTAACGATCTCCTCAATTTCTGTAGAACCTGTAGTAATTTCACCCTTTTCGTTCCTTATTGCATGAATTTGAGTTCCTTTCTTTTTTGATAAGGTTGGCTAGGGGTTTATCAATTTTATTTTTTCTTTCAAAGAACCAACTCTTTGATTCATTTTTTTGTAGAGTTTTCTTCATTTCAATTGCATTAATTTCTGCCTTGATCTGTATAATCTCCTCCCTTCTTTGGGCTTTGAGCTTCACTTGTTCTTCTTTTACTAAAAGTTCACGCTGCAGCATTAGGCTATTTATTTGCTCTCTCTGTGTCTTCCGTATGGGTTAATTCACTACTATAAATTTCCCTCTGAGGGATTCATTCATTGCATCCCATAGATTCTGGTAAGTTGTATCTACATTTTCATTTGCTTGTATGTATTTTTTAATTTCTTCTTTTATTTCTTCTGTGACCCATTGGTTATTCAGGAGATTGTTGTTTTATTTCCAAGTGTTTACAGAGTTTTGGGGGTTCCTTTTGTCATTAATTTCCAATTGCATTGCATTGTGGTCAGATAAGGTGCATGGGATAATTTCAGTTCTTTTGCATTTAGGTAGGCATGCTCTGTGGACTAGAATGTGGCCTATTTTAGCGAAAGTCCCATGTGCAGCTGAGAAAAAATAAGTATTCTGATGCTGTGGGGTGGAACACTCTGTACACATCTACTAAGTCCACTTGTTCACAGATTTGGTTCAGATCTGTTATATCTTTGCTGATTTTTTGCCCAGCTGACCTACCTGTTTGTGTCAAAGCAATGTTGAGGTACCCTGTTACAATGGTGTTATTGATTATATGGGTTTTCATGTCCATTAAGATTTGTCTTATGGTTTTTAAAATGAGAGACTTCCGGGAAGATGGCAACCAGGTGAGCGACAGAGGGAAACTCTCCCAGAGACCGATCCTTTGCACGTGGGTGCCCGGTCCGTGGATGCAAAATTCCAACTGATCATGTTGCTCTCCGCGGCCTGAGCATTAAAGGGCTGGCTGGATAAGCCCCACAGCGAGAAGCGGGCGGATCCTGAGAGCTGGGCGCCTGAGGGATCGGCACTGCACTTGGGCCGCAGCTTGGCTCAATCCGCGTACAGCCAAGAGAGTGATTGCGGCAGGACGGACCCTTCCAGCTCCTGAACCCGATCGGCTCGAAGGCGGCTGTAACCGGATTTGTTGGAGGCAGCAGAGCAGAGTAAACTGAGAGAACACGCTACTGGGGCAGATTGCACCAATCTGGGCAGTGGTCCGGGATCCCGCTCAGAGCCCCGCCCCCGCAGCCGGCGCCGCGGGAACTGTGGCAGCTATGGTCAGCAGGATTTCTGAGTCGGGAAGAAGCTAGATCCAGGGAGATACATTTGAACTGCATTCCTGTCTGGACGATCCCAGGGTGAGTTGATTGGGTGCCCTAACCGGTTTTTCCTGAGTCAGGAAGAAGCTCTGCCCAGCGAGGGACATCCCAGCAGCTTTACTGACTGCAGGATCCCCCGGGTTGGAAGAGCTAGCTAGGTGCCCTGATGGGATTTGTGAGGGGGGAAGGAGCTCCACCCAGGGAGGAACACCTGAGTGCCCTGCCTGCAAGGTCCCTGGGGCGGCGAGCTGTTTATGCGCCCCAGCCAGGTCTTGTGGTAGAGAGTAGAAGAGGAAATCTCAGCAGACAGCTTAAGGGACACTCTCCCAGAGAGAAGGAATCATTGGAGCAGCCTCTGCAGCAGACCTTTGCCTGCTGAACTGCCTGGGGAATTTATACCTCCACATTTTGAATCTGATACCCAAAAATGGGAAAACAGAGCAACAAAACGCAGTCTCAAAACTCAACCCCACCCAGAACAAGTTTTGAATGCGAGGATACAGGGGAACCAGGAAGCCACATACCTGCAAGTTATGAAACGATTGCATCCGAAATGAAACAACTCCAACAGGCCATAAAAGAGCTTAAAGCAGAAATAAGCCACATACCTGCAATGATCTCTCAGACAAAAAACAAGCTGAAAACAACGAAGGAAGAAATGTTCCATGCACATAGAGAAGAAATAGACAAAAGACTAGAAGAAAATAGGAAACAAATGGAAATGCTACAAGAGCAATTTAGGAATGAACTACCAAGAATGAAACAGGTCCAAAGAGAATGCCAGGATTTGAAAACTTATGCTGAAAGCATGCAAAACCATTTAAATGAAACCAAACATAGAATTTCAGAACTTGAAGACAGCATGGCAGCTTATGAGCATGAAAGGAAGAATCTCATGATATCATCAAAGATACAAGAAAAGTCAATCCAACAGCTCGAAGATAAGGCAAAACGTAACAATATTCGAGTTATAGGAGTGTGAGAAACAGCAGGAGATCTCACAAACGATATAAAAAGAATATTTGCTGAAATAATAGCAGAAAATTTCCCAAACAAGGTAAAAGATACTGAAGTTCAGATAATCAAGACATATAGAACACCAATGATCGATAACCCAAAGAAAAACACACACAGGCATATAATAGTCAAGATCCCAGATATCCAGCAAAAGAACACAATATTAAAAGCTGCTGGAGAAATGAAACAGATCACCTATAAAGGAAAGCCCATCAGAATCACAGCAGACTTCTCAACGGAAACCATGAAATCAAGAAGAGCTTGGAGCGAGATACTACAGATTCTGAGACAAAACAACTTCCAACCCAGACTGATGTATCTGCAAAATTATCCCTCAAATTCAATAGAGAAATAAAATATTTCCACGACAAAGAACAACTGAAGAACTTCATGAGTGCCAAACCAGCATTGCAAAAAGCACTAAAAGATATTCTAGACAGAGAAAAAAGAGACCACAATCCCAAGAACAGTGATAGAAATAACTCCCTAAACAGAACAAGTAATTAAACAGTCAGCAAAAGAAGGAAAACATCAAGTAAATAACATGACTAGAATAAACCAACATATAACCATGATAACCATTAATGTAAATGGACTCAACTCAAAAGTCAAAAGGAAAAGATTGGAAGAGTGGATTAAGGAACACAATCCAATGATATGCTGTATACAGGAAACACATTTCACTGAAAAAGAAATCCACAGGCTGAAAGTTAAAGGTTGGAAAACAATTCTCCATGCAACAGGTCCCCAGAAAGAAGCAGGGATAGCTATTATGTTTGCAAACAATGTAAACTTCAAACCAAAAACAATCAAAAGAGATAAAGAAGGCCACTACATACTAGTTAGGGGAAAGCTACAAGAGGAAGAGGTAACAAACCTAAACATTTATGCACCAAACCATGGAGCACCTAACATTACAAGGCAAATCTTAACAGACCTAAAAAATCAAATAACTAATAACACTATTGTAATAGGGGACCTAAACACCCCTCTGACGCAAAGAGACAGGTCAACCGGACAGAAACTCAGCAAAGAAATAACAGACCTGAACCAAAAGTGTGAACAAATGGACTTAGTAGATGTATACAGAGTGTTCCACCCCACAACATGAGAATACACATTTTTCTCAGCTGCACATGGGTCTTTCTCCAAAAGAGAACATATTCTAGCCAATAGAGCATATCTACCTAAATGCAAAAGAATTCAAATTATCCCATGCATATTATCGGATCACAGTGCAATAAAACTGGAAATTAATGACAAAGAGAACTCCAAAAACCACATAAACACGTGGAAATTAGAAAACAACCTACTGAATAACCAATGGGTCACACAAGAAGTTAAAGAAGAAATTAAAAATTACCTACAAATAAATGAAAATGCAAGTACAACCTATCGGAATCTGTTGGATGCAATGAAAGCAGTCCTCAGAGGGAAATTTATAGCAATGAAATCATATACAAAGAAAATAGAAAGAGAGCAAATAAATAACCTAGTGATACACCTCAAACTCTTAGAAAAATAGCAACAAGCCAAACCAAGAGCCCAAAGAAGGGAGGAGATTATAAAACTCAGGGCAGAAAGTAATGCAATTCAGATGAAGAAAACTCTACAAAAAATTAGTGAATCAAAGAGTTGGTTCTTTGAAAGAGTAAATAAAATTGATAAACCCCTAGCCAACCTTATCAAAAAAACAAGGGAAAGATCTCAAATTCAGGCAATAAGGAAAGAAAAGGAGGAAGTCACTACAGATCCCAATGAAATACAAAAGATCATTAATACCTACTTTGAAAATCTGTATTCCCATAGGATAGAAAATACAGAAAAAATGCACAAATTCCTAGAAAGGTACAAATTGCCAAAATTGAATCAGGAAGACGTAAAAATCCTGAACAACCCAATATCAATTAATGAGATTGAAAATGTCATTAAATACTTACCAACAAAGAAAAGCCCAGGGCCTGATAGATTCACAGTAGAATTCTGTAAAACATTTAGAGATTTAATGCCAACACTCCTCAAACTCTTCAATGATATCGCAAAGGAAGCAACTATCCCCAACACATTTCTGGAGGCAAGTATTATACTGATACCAAAACCAGAGAGAGACCCAACCAAGAAAGAGAGCTACAGGCCAATCTCTCTAATGAACATAGATGCAAAGATACTCAACAAAATACTGGCAAATAGATTGCAGCGAATCGTAAGGAAAATCATACACCACGACTAGGAAGGATTCATTCCAGGAATGCAGGGATGGTTCAATATTCGCAAATCAGTTATTGTAATATATTATATTAATACAGTCAAAGACATAAACCACAGAATCATCTCAATAGATGCAGAGAAGGCTTTTGATAAAGTCCAAAATCCATTCATGCTAAAAACCTTAGAAAAAATAGGAATAGATGGCCTCTACCTCAATCTGATCAAAGCCATCTACAACAAAACAACAGCCAACATCATACTAAATGGACATAAACTGAAAACTTTCACTTTAATGTCAGGAACAAGACAAGGATGTCCATTGTAATCACTCCTATTCAACATAGTTCTGGAAGCACTAGCCAGAGCAATCAGACAAGAGAGAGAAATAAAAGGAATAAGGATAGGAAAGGAAGAAGTCAAACTATCACTATTTGCAGACGACATGATACTATACGTGGAGGACCCCAAAAACTCCACAAGAAAACTCCTGGAATTAATTGACATTCAGCAGCGTAGCCGGATACAAATTCAACACCCAAAAATCAATAGCATTCCTATAGACGAACAAAAAACAGACTGAGAGAGAAATTGAGGAAACCATACCCTTTACAATAGCAACCAAGAAACTGAAATACTTAGGAATCAATCTAAAAAAGAATGTGAAAGATTTATTCAGTGAAAGCTACAATACTCTGAAAAAGGAGATTGAAGAGGATTTCAATAAATGAAAAAACATACCCTGCTCATGGTTAGGAAGAACTAACATTGT
>PVLD010016571.1:0-44564 GCA_004027595.1 Dinomys branickii | reverse complement strand
CTTTCCCACGTCTCGCCCCGGCAGCCTGGTCCGCCCTACCACATCTCCCCCGGCATCTCAGAGAAATACGCCCAGTTTAAACTTCCCAGCCGAGGTCCCGGCATTCACGCTCGCCAAGTCTGTCTCGAGCTGGTGGTGTTTATTAAGGAGGTTCGCTCCCTTGCTGCTCACCTGGTCGCCATCTTCCCCGGATCCCCTTAATTGCCTTTGTTCCCACCTTATATACAGTTTTGGTTTCCATGGTAATTGGAATGTTTTAGGCCGGGCCACCCTTGTTTTCCTTGTGCCACGTGACCGGGTCAGGCTCCAGCCACAGTGATACATACTTTACAGTACTCTGTTCTGTATGTCCCCCTTTAGATACAGTGTTTATCTAGGGCCAGGGGAGGGGTGAAACAACTCAGGCAAAGTCAGAACTGCAAAGTTAACTCTTTACAACCCCTCTGGGATGTTTCTCAATTCACATTTTGAGGCTTGCACTAAGACTAGAATTGTTCTATCTTAAAATGATATGCTAAAAGTTGCTGTCCCTTACACTAGTTATATTTAGGGCTGTTGCTCAGAGGTGTTAGTATTTTCTGCCTTGCTATTTTTGTGATGTTTGATCCTTTGCTAACAGTCATTTGTTAGCCAACTCTTCCCTCCATATGTAGTATTTCTTAAATGATCTTATACAATGCTGGCTCAGTGGTCCTGAATTCCTTTAGTCTCTGCTTATCTGGGAAAGTCTTTATTTCTCCTGTAATTCTGATAGCTTTATTGGATGTAGTATTCTAGGTTCATGGTTACCTTCTTTCATACTTTTAAATATGTCATATCTTGTCTTCCTGACCCTTAGAGTTTCTGCTGAGAAGTCTGCTGCTACTCTAATGGGTTTGCCTTTATAAATGATACAGTGTTTTCTTCATGGAACTTTAATATCATTTCTTTGTTTTGTACTCTTTATGTTGGAACTATGGGATCATGTGGTGTCTGTGTCTAGCTGTCCCCCCAAAACTTAATGTGGTCATTGGTGGGGTTTTTCAAAGGTGGCTGGATGTACGGTGTGTGATGCTAGGATTGAGGGTGTGTGCTGTGGCCCACTGATTGCCTTGGCATAGTTCTGGGTGTGGATAATGGGAGGACCCACCCTGGGTGTGGGTGGCACCATCCGAAGGGGGGGTAGCCTGGAAGGCATAAAAGAGAGAGTCAGGCTGGTGCTGCTGTTGCTTCGCTGCCTTGCCACCTTCTGCCCACCGTGGACTGTTTCTCCTGTGACACCCCCTCTGCCCTGCCATCCTGCTTAGAGCCAGCCAGCTGTGACCTGAAACCTCTGCACACTGTGAGCTACAGTAAGCCTTCATCTTCTAACTTTGGGTGTTGGCTGTTTTGTCTCAGCAATGAGAAAAGTGATTTAATACATGTGGGGTGGTTCTTTTCTGTCATGTCTGTTTGGGGTTCTAAAAGCCAGGAGGAAAGGTTTGCATCTTCATTTCACTCTATTTTGTTGGCTACATTACTTTGGGCCTAAGGCAGAGCAGAACATCACGGCGGAAGGGTATGTTGAAGCTGAGGGGCTCACCTCTTGGGGCCAGAGAGCTGTGCTAGTGGGCTTCCTCCTCTGCCTTCATTCATTCATTCATTCATTTTTGTTTTTTTGAGACAGGGTCTCGCTATGTAGTTCAGGCTGTTCTTGAACTCATTGTGGAGCCCAGGCTGGCTCAAACTCACAAAGATCCACCTGTCTCCGCTCCCAGGTACTGGGATTATAGGTGTGTGTCACCACGCCCGGTTTTCTGCTTTAGTTCTGTCTTAGTCCTCATCTTAATTGGATGGGGATACTCACTTTAGTGGTGTATCTCTGTATTTAGTTTACTATTCCACATACCAGACATCTCTGGAAAAATCTTCAGCGATTCATCAGAAGTGTCCTTTATTAATTTCCTAGACATTTTGCAGTCCAAAGTAAGTTAGCAACATGAATCATTAGAGTTTTCATTACATACGTATGTTGCTAATCACAAATACATTACTTTTATACATCGATAATTAAAAAAAATATATATATAGAAAGTATTAAGGAAAAAAGTATAAGAACCTTTGACTTTTTTTCTGATAGATCTTTTAAAGGGTTGCCTGGCAGTACATTCTAGCAATGCAAAAGGAAATTAAATGCTATTGAGTACAAGACTTTCTTTTATATGTCATTGTGAAAGTAGTAAGATAACAGTAACATAACCTAATGCCAGGTATTAGATGTGTTTTTGTAAATTGTTTATGAAGCAGTACTTTATAAAGTAAATCATGTTCTTTAGTTATACCAAGAAGTTGTTCCTTGTAACAAACTTTCTCAATAATAGTTTCTTATAGTTGAATCATGTTTAAGAAAATTATATTGAAAGCAATATTTAAAGATTTAGACATTTTTCAATTAATATAGAAGTTACTTTTTATGAGACTATATCTTAATTTACTGTAGGTATTTTATGAATATTGTTTTCAAAGTCGACTCACAGAGAATTTTTGTCTGTATGCATTTAATTCATGAATATCAGGCGATAAATACCGTGTAATTACCTAGCCTTGGTTTTTCTCTCATTTCAGTTTGGTAGCACTGCGGCTTGAATTACTTTCCTTTGTTGATAGCCCCTGGCTTGCAATAATTTGAAAAGGTGAGGGACTGCCCAGGGCAGTGCGGCAGAGCTCCGGGCGAGGCCTGCCCCTCGCTTCCTCCTCTGGCTCCTCCTCTGCACCGTTGCCTTTGTCTCTGTGAATAGTTTTGCTGTGAGCGTTCTGTGCTTGTCTCTTCCCAGGAATTAAGTGAATGCCCTCTTGACAGAAGCAAAAATCATACCTGTAGTGCTGTACGGACCATTGCTTTTTTGTGCTAGGAGGAAAGAGTCGTTTACAGTCATGGAACATACTAGTGTTAAGTGAGGAGCCTTCTATTTTATGCAAAACTGGACTTGACAGGTGCTCTATACGGTACAGACTTTTCTCAGGAGCTCACAGTTCCAAAGTGTAGGTGCTTGTGGCCTTTACTTACTATGGGTGTGTGCTTGCTGCACACAGTGCTTCCTCCCAGTGTGGCGTCAGCACTGTGCGTAGCACACCTTCGTTCCTGCTTTCATTCCCTTTCCCTGCCTTCTTTCCTTCCCCTCTGTCCATCCCCTGATCCCCTTCTCATTTTTTAAATTTAATTTTCAGCTAAGTTATAGCATTATCAAGGTGAACATTGAAATTGTAAACTTTCAAAACAGTTTAATGCAGTGTTACTGTTTATGTGTATTTGTAACTGTTACTTATTTTTGGTTCCTCAGTTCTTGAAATTACTTGGTAGTTCCGCAGACTGTGGATTTGAGCTCACACTCAGTAGGAAGGTGAATTCTGTCAGCGGGCAGTTTCCCTATAATGTAACTTTTGCCGTTCTGCATGAGAGTTTGTCTTTCCAGCAACACTGGAAGAGGACCTGGTGAGGGTTTCCTGCCCTTTCAGTCTGGCTCCTCCCTCTAGTGGCTGTTTCTCTTGCCGTCCGGAAACGTGTTAGCTAGCTGCAATTCCATTTGGTGCTCCTTGCTGTAATTTCTTGTTCTGTTGGGGTTCTATTCAGGAAGTCTTTGCCTGTGCCAGGGGCTTCAGGTGTTTCCTCTGTGCTTTATCTCTGTTTGTATTGTTCCCCATATTGAAGATTGAAAGTAGGACCTTTGCACTGAGCTTCAGTTGTAAAATATATTTAAACCTAGTCCACTTAAGAAATGTTAAAAATTTTGAGATTGTGTCTTACTAAGTTGTCCAGGTTGGGCTTGAATTTGTGATCCTTTTTCCTCGGCCTTGTAGAGTGCTGAGATTGCCACCATGCCTACTTCGTCTTGTTTTCTCTTAGCAGTGCCAGGTTTGTACTTAGGTCTTTTATCTGTTTTGAAC
This sequence comes from Dinomys branickii, assembly GCA_004027595.1. NCBI lineage: Eukaryota > Metazoa > Chordata > Mammalia > Rodentia > Dinomyidae > Dinomys > Dinomys branickii. The sequence goes on along the minus strand of PVLD010016571.1, from coordinate 40,661 downwards.
TGATTTTTTTTACAAGGTGAAAAATACAGATACAGTTTCAATTTTTCGCATATGGATATACAATTTTCCCAGCAGCAGTTAAAGAGGTTCCAACATACGTTCTTGAATCCTTTATCCAGAATTAGATGGCTGTAGTTGGCTTGATTTGTTTCTGTTTGTTTCTGTGTTTCTTTATTCTATTTTATTGTCTTTTTTTTTTTTAATGCCAGTACTGTGCTTTTTTTTGTTACTATGCGTTTGTTGTATAATTTGAAATCTGGTATTGTGTTGCTTCTAGCCTGCTGTTTTTGCTTAGAATTGCTGTGGCTATTCTGGGTCTTATGTGTTTCCATGTGGACTTTAGGGTTGCTTTTTCTAGTTCTGTCAGGAATATCTGGTATTTTGTTGTGGATTGTGTTGATTCTATGGCTTTTGGTAATATGTTCATTTTGACAATATTAATTCTGTCAATCCATGGGTAGGAGGTCTTTCTAATGTCTTCTTCAGTTTATTTCCTCAGTATTCTGGAAGTTTTATTATAGAAGTCTTACAATAAAAAGACTTGGTTAAATTTATCTGTGAGTATTGTGTTTTTTTTCAAAGCTATTCCGAATGGAATTGTTTTTCTGATTTCTTAGCTGGCCCGTTACTGGTGTATAAAAAGCTATTGATCTTTGAATGTTGATTTTATACCCTTCACCTCTGCTGAATCCATTTATCAGCTCTAAAAGTCTTGCTGGAGTCTTAGGGTCTTCTAAGACCTGGTAATTTGCACACAGTGACAGTTTGACTTTTTGCTTTCCTCTCTGTATCTCTTTCTTTCTCTTGTATAATCACCCTACTTAAAGCTGAAGAATTGCATTGTTCTGAGAGTGCTCATCCTCGCCTTGTTCTGGAGTTCAGAGGAAGTGCTTTCAGCTTTTCCCGTTCAGAATGACGTTCCCTGTGGGTTTGTCATAGATGACCTTTTATTACACCGAGGAATGATCTTTTAATATCTAGGTTTTTTTTAGGGCTTTTATGATGAGAGGATGTTGAATTTTGTTAATCTTTCTGCATCAGTTAGGACAAGCATGTCCTCTTCACCCGTGATTGTGTATGTGTGATGTTTTTATGTTTATTACTTTGCATATGTTGAGCAACCCTTGCATCCATGGAATGAAACCGGTTTGATAACGTTGTTTGCGTCTTCTAATGTGTTGTTGGCTTCTCTTTTCTCTTTGTTGGCTTTCTCTTTCTCTTCTCTTCAGAATCTTGCTGAAGATTTTTGTGTCTGTACTTATCAGGGATACTGGTCTAGAGTTTTCCTTTTTCTTGTGCTTTTCTAGTTTTGTTAACACTGTTACATCTTTATGATTTGAATGTATTGTGGATAATCCAGTTCAAATGTAGGTCCCAGTTTTTTACTGAAGACAGGAATTGCTTTAGTAGTTTGAATAGGAACTAGCTACATGAGTGCTTGTCACCATAAATGTCTCCTAGTAAAATAGGATAACAGAGAGTAAACTCAGAGTTGATTTAATAATTTATGTTCATTCTCAAATTGAAATGACTTAAATTTAAAATGAAATAGACACCTCTATAAGGTCGCTATTTGCCTTAGGAAAATATTTTTAACAGTCAGTTGGGTAAATCTTGGCTCCAGAATGGGATATGGTAATAGTGCTATATTGTGTGTATTTCTGCAGTATTGCTGATGGTGAGTATACAGATTTTGAGCAAACTTTTAGACCTTTAGACTATTGCATCTTATTATGTACCATTCATTTAGAATTAGTGCAAGGCAGAGAGTTTATTTGTACTTTCTTTTGTTTAGTCATCCATTTAAGAAAGATTTATTGAGTGCTTCTTAATTATAGTGCATGGTGCTGAAAGTGTAATACTGAACAAGATAGTTGTGCTTCCTCCTTTTAGAGGGCTACACTGTGTCTGGGAAGATGACATTAAATAATTACATAGTCAATTATTTCAGTGAAGTTTTGGCACCACGTATTACAGAAACACAGAGTCCCTTGATACTGTACAACAGGCGGTCTCATAGCTACTCAGGTTTGCTCACGCTGTCCTGGGAAAGTGTGAGGAAGGGAGGGAGGAAGGGCTGAGCCTGCGGAGAAGAGTCTGACTGGCGGAGCCCGACGTGGGCGGGGTGGGGGGGTGGGGGGTGCAGACCTAGTTGAGGGGTCCGCTGGGAAAGCGACTCGGCTTTCCGGAGGCGTGGGGAGCTGTTTGCAGCTGAATGAATCTTTAACAAGTGCTCTCTCTGTTACCTGCTGAGAGGGAGGGAAGAGAGGAGCAGAGGAAAGTGACCAGTGTCCCTGGGAATGGCAGAGGGAGCTTATAGTTTTGCATGACTGATTTTCTTTAGCATCGTTGGATTACACTTCAAAAATTTTTTTATTTTAAAGAATACAAAATAACAAGATAACAAAGACAAAAATAAAACAACACACAGGAAAAAGGTACAGGATTTCAAAACAAAATGATAGGAATCAACGGTAGTTGTTATATTACGTTGTTGTCTTCAGTGAGGTTGCTCAGATCACCAGATGTAAGAACAAGATTGATCAAACAATCAAAGAGAACAAAAAGTAGTAAAAAAAATTAGAAACGATACAGAGCTTCACTAAACAAGATGGTAGGAATTCAGCAATGGTTGTCATGTTGCATACTGTTGTCTTCAAATCAGTTGTTCCGATTATGAGACATGAAATACACTTTCATAGGATTAGAAATGGTAACTGATTGCTCTAAGATTTTTTAAAAAATCATTGAATCGTTGATACAAGAAACTAATAAGATTTAAGTGACAGGCAAAAACTGATGCACTCTACTGGAATTCAGTCATTTAGCCAAGCTTGTGTCACTTTATACTTGAAAGTAATCTCTGGAGTGGTCTAAGAACTGCCTCCTTGCGCGTAGTGGAAGACTGCCAGCTGCAGGACCGATCAGCGCCTTGCACAAGCTCTGTCGTAGTGTGAGCACTGGCGCTGTGGCTGACAGCCCCCGCACTTGCAGGCAGCACTGCAGCACAGCGCGGTGAGTGGGCCAGAAAAGCTGAGCACTGGAACCGGTGTTTTAGGGTTAGGGAACTGAGAGTACCAAGAAGAGAGAGTGCCGTTGGGGGATCTTTATTCGTTTATGTCTGGAGATCTTGCTCAGTTTGTTTCTAAACAAGAAAGATGGGATTCCTCTTCTTAACCAACAATTTCTTTCTGCTGACTTCATTGTTGGTTAAGAAGAGGAATCCCATCTTTCTGAGTTTTCTAGTATAAACAATGTTCACTACTTGTAGGTAGAGCATGAGATGAGTTTTCTTGGTAACATTTGTCTGTTTCTACCAAACATACTTACATCATTGTTTCTGTATTTGAATGCTTAGAAGTTCTTGGAAGTGTTACTTTTTTACAAATGTTTAAAATGTGAGAGTTTAGTAGTGTCATGTAGGTTAGGTTTTGTTAATGTTTATATCTGTGATTCTTTACAAGTTTTTATTACTGTATTCTTTATGAAGACTAGAGTCGAAAATTTCCTTTTATCTCTCTACTTCTTAAAGATACAAGGCTCATAAATATTTAGAGAAGGGCCCAGGTTGGTGTTCTACTAGATTTGCAAGGGGGTTGCAGTTTTGGGGAGATATGATTCCTGTTTTTATTCAAGTTTCAAATAAGAACAATTTTTATGAGACAGTTGTGTATAAGAACAATTTATGAGACAGTGCTATTGAATGGACAGTTTAAGAAATTTTGGATCATCTCTTACAAGTGTTTAATTAGACTTTCTGAAAATTTTCATTGAGTTCCCATAATTTATTTAGTTGTGTGCTAAATGAATTAGTTCCCTTAAACCTAGCAATACCCTTTTAGGGTATTTGATGGTGTTGGCCTCTAAGGGTGGAGAATCTGAGTCAGTTTTGGAAAAGTTAACTACTTTGGCTAAAGTTAGTCAGTTATAGGTCAAAGCATCCACTTTTCTTTTTGTCATTTTTATTGTTCTTTTATTTGTGTATGATTATTTGGAAGGTGGGTTTTCTCTGTAGTGCTGCTGTTCAGAGGTGTGTGACATGATGCAAGGCAATATGCTTATTTATCAAACTGCCTCAACATGTAACTACCTTGTCCCTTGATTTTCCTAAATATGTGTTAAGTAGTCTTGAATCAGTAGATTTGTTTGTTTGTTTGTTTGTTTATTTATTGTCCTCTTGAGATAGGGTCTCACTATGCAGTTCAGGCTAGACTTGAACTCACTTTATAGCCCAGGCTGGCCTTGAACTTGAAACAATCCTTCTGCCTCAGCTTCCCAAGTGCTGGAATTACAGGTGTGCGCCACCACGCCTGGCAAATCATTTAGGTTTAGTTTGGGAGGCAAAATCATCTTTATTTCTAAGAGATGGAGATAGAAGCAAACATGAGGATCAGCTTTTGAAAGGGAATTTTGGACGCTCTGATGTTAGGAAATTTTGGTGAAAAATTAAACTTTTCATATAGAAATAGGTATGTGTTATCTCGTGACTTGAAATGGTTTGCAACCTTCAAACTGCGTTTCTTCCTGTGCAGAGTTCCCAGTATGTGCAGTGTGTTGCTGGATGTCTGCAGCTGATGCTCCGGGTCAATGAGTACCGCTTTGCCTGGGTGGAAGCAGATGGTGTAAACTGGTGAGTGCCTTTTACTTTTAATGTAGAATAATATTTAAAAATATTTCTCCTTGACATTTTCAAGGAAATTAATGTATTTAATCATGTAAAAGAAGTATTTTTAAAATAGCTGCTTAACAATGGATTATATTAACCTTCTTAGAAGTCAGCAATCAAACTGAATGTTTCCCCTTGCTTGGACTGTAGAACCTGATACTGGACAGAACAAACTCCATGTACTCAGAATACAAAACACTTACAAATTACTTTACGGTGAATGTTGGCAGTGCAGGAAGGAAGGTCTTACCCAGAAAAGACTGAGTATGAGCCATTCTCCTAGAGCTGTATAGTTTAGCCCATTTTCTGTGGAGTCCTTAGTAGGTACAGAAACTTTGAGGAGCTACCTACCAACTTCTCAACCAGCAGGGCGACTGAAAAAACCCCAAAGTGAACATTGGATTCTGTTTCATCACTGGAAAGCCAATTTATTGTACGATGAGAGAATTAACTGTTTTTAAACCAAATGCTCTTTTGCTGGGCATTTTTTTCCTGTTGGAAAGTGTCAGGAAGTTACATGATTGATAATAAATTGCCTAGTGAGCAAGGATTTAGAATAAGAAGTGACTGAACGATGTATCAGATTCTCTCATACTATTACATCTCCAGTGTCGGGAAATACCTGTGAAAGGATCTGAGCATTCCAGATTGCCTTAGTGAACATGTGTGTGCAGTGTCTTAGAGTGTGGAACTTCTGCAAATGGCTGTTCTTCATGGCTACTCTTCATCAGGAATTGGATTTAAATTGTCACAGATATTTCTTTTCATCAACTAAATAAATTAGTAATTTTCCTTGTTCTAATCTGCAAAATTTCAGTGTGTTCATAATTATTTAATCCACAGTCTAATAAAAATATTTGTAGTGGTCATCTGGTCCAATAGGTCCTTAAAGTTAATGTTTTAAGTCTTTTTATAAAAAATTAACAGAATTAAGAATAAAGAGAAAGTGCAAACAACTGTTACAAGTTTTAGTATTCAAACGTAGCAAATTTTGTTGTAATAAGTGAGCTTTGATGCATAACCATCATAAAAGATGAAGGAAAATCACTGTGTCATTAAGCAGAATGCTGTAGGTTTTGTTATGAAATGTTTTCTTGAAGTCTTTCATGTTGAAGGTCAACTTGGTGAGAATAGTGTATTTTCGTTTTGTATTTAGAAAAATTTATGGCTAACTCATTCATTTTTGAATTTGAGTAAATGTATTATATAGTCTCATAAAGATTCAGTTTATGATTTCATGTATATGACCAATATCACCATCAGTACTAGCAACAGAATGCTATTTCTTTCTTTGCTTTCATCTTCTAATTAACCTAATTATGAGATGCTGTCCTCTGTAAGTTGCCATTATGGTTAGCAAACAAAAAGATCTGAATTCTCAGCTCTGTTCACACAGTGTCAGGAGATTCAGCAGACAGACTCATAGGGATCAGCAGCTGGTCCTCACAGTTAAGACTTACGGCAAAAATGTGGTGAGACACATGGCTGAGTAGTAAGGGACAAAGACATAGGCTGAGTTAGGAGGGATCCACGTGTAGGTGGGTGCTTTTTCCTGCTCTTGCCCTCCCATGAGGTTGCACTGAGGGCGTCTTCCTTCCTCAGCTGTGGAAATGGAATATTTTTGTGAGGTTTCTGTCTAGGAAATCTGTTATATAGACTCATCTCCTAACGGTTTTACTTCCGGGTAGTTATATAGGCACATTTGCCTGTAATGCATCAAAGTTCTAGACTCCTGAGAGGAAAGTGTCTAAACCAAAAATATTATAGCTGAGTGGCTTAACAGCAGAATTTTGTACCTCACTATTTGGGGGTTGGTGCCAAGATCAAGGTTGTGAACAGGCATTAATAAAGGTGTAAGTGCTTAACTTGCTGATAGGCAGCAATTTAGAAAAGTCATTTAATCTTTTCAGTTTTTCAGAAATAAAATGTACTTTCTACTTTTTGATTTCTTTTGCTTAGGATTGATCACTTTTGTTTGTTTTTGCGTTTGTCAAATAGCAAGTAGGAGTAATGTGAGGAGAAAATAATTACAAGTTAACTTGTTTGAAAAGAGGGAGATAAGTGATGTTTTAAAATCTCAGTTCATTTTAATCAGTATAGTCTGCTAATTCTTTTTGGTGACGTGGCCTGTTAGGTGTGTAGTGCACGCAGTTTCTGGGTGGTTATATACCTATGTAAGATGACAGCTGCGCTTTGCATTTTGCTGTATATTGTTAGTCTTTCTCGGCATACGGAAGGCTTATGAGTTGTGGTCAAAATATGGGGTGAATGTTTAAATGAAGAATAATTCCTTTTGGTAGTAGACACATATCCACACATTCCCGTCACAGCATTGTCCCTTGCTTCAAGTATTGTTATCTTGTAATTTTTATCACTTTCTGAAATAGATCTAGTACTCTGAATAACCACTTCGAAGACAATAATGCACTATGTATTAATTACTGTTACTCTCCTACTAATCTGTTTTGAAACTGTTTTATTGTTTTTATTTTTTCTCTTTAAAATAAAAAAAATTTCTAAAAAATAGTTAAAATCTTACCTTGTTGGGTGACATTGCATGAGGAGGTGTGAGTTGCTGTGGCTGTGCAGGGAAGCAACTCACAGGCAGTGCCTGTCAGCAGTCAGTCAGCCCCTCTCTCTCCACTCACTATATTGGTTTGATTAAAAGAAAAAAACATGATTAAAATATAAAGCAGAATATTATTAGTGATTTTGGATTTCTTTGTAATCTTGAATATGATACCTATTTTTACTTACTATGCTTTCTGCATAGGGGAATACATGATGTGTCTTTTCCTTCTAAGAAGTTTATTTGTCCGCTTGGCAAGTATTAAAACTCAGCAAAGTTAGCCTTTAGGCTACAGCTTCATTTTGTGGCTTTCTCAGTGATGTAGAAAGCCACAGCAGGCTTGCAGATAGACAGTCTATTAATGGAGGCATTATGCAAATGTCCGTGATCTATGCATTATGGGGGCACGTAAGACCTATGTTTATTTTTTTAGAAGTGTACCTATTGATGAATTATTAATTTTGATGAGTTATATTAAACAATGTATACTTAAAAGGAAAATAAAATATCAATAGAATATTAAGTTTTTAATATTGTCTCACCCAAGGCAGCCTTCACACGGGACCACACCATACCCAAGTCTTGAGCTGCACTGACAGCTTGTGTGCTTAGCTCTCCTTCCTGTGCGGCGGCCCACACCTGCCACCTCATTCCTTCCGCTGTTGTCAGGAGTGTCTTCCTGTGTTAAAATGTGTTCTCAGGAAAATGAAAGATTAATAAAATAAAATACCAAATATGTAATGAGTGTTTAGAATGTGCACCAACATTTTCAACATAAACTGTATACTTGCTTACAAAACCTAAAAAAGAATAGCAAAAATGAATTCCTGTGTGAGCTATAATGAAAATACAGATAACACTCTACCACAGAAATAATCTTTGCTTCAGTTATCATGACCAAGGCATCTTCATGCATGACAACTACATGTTCCATACATACTACATGTATGGAGCGTATGGCACAGCTAGTTCCATCCACATACACACAGCACGTGTGTTTTGTTTTCCTGTCCTTTTTGTGCAGCACCTTAGAGATGACACCTGTTTTGTTCTATTGTCCTAGTAAGTCTTTGTGATGTTGCACTCGCCTGTCTGCCTGTCAGTTTTTCAATCTGCTCCAGAATTTCTTAGGCTTTTTTTTCTTGTTTTCGTACTGGAAATTAAACTCAGGGCCATGAGCTTGCCAGGCAGGCTCTGTTCTGCTCAGCTATATCCCCAGCCCTTATGTAGTTCCTGGGGCTAAAACATTTTGTTCTTCCTCTATTGTAAGTGACCTTGTATCAGTTCCAGTCCCAAGTCTCTAAGAAAATTTCTCTGTGATATTTTGCACTTATTTTCTTTGTAAACTGTGGAACTACTTAAACTGTTCATGCCAGACATGTTTAGGATAGAGTAAAATACACTCACTGGCCAAGCCTTTGTGTTTTGAGTGACGTCATAGTTGCCACATAACTCATCAACATCTACTCTGCCTTTAGTTTTGTTGTAAAAAGTTACCATCTCTGGGTCCATTTGTGTCACAGTCTGTTTCTCCGTCTTGCCATCACAGTACAGTGTGGACATCACTAGTGCCAATGTTAGGTCTCTGAAATCCAAAGGCTATACTATACAATGCTCTGTTTTGAACTTGCAAGATTTCACTGGGAATTTCTTCTTCGTTCTTGCATATGGTTCCTATACTAGTCCACTAATGCTTCCTTAGCAAATGTGACATCTGTGAGTAACTGGCAAACCAGTTGTTGAATGTCACATTCCAATTAGTTGGGGAGATAGGAGCAACAAGTCTATTGACAACATCATTTGGTTTCTTACTGAGCTAGTAGAGACCTGGTGGTTGAGTTCCAGGATAAATTTCTAAATTGAGAGAATGTGTCTTTGCATCTACCAGGGCATATATTTTTATACTGTAATTTGAAGGCTTACTTGGCAAATATTGCCTAAGGCAAAATGACCACAAAATACTCCAGGCGTTTAATCAGTAGTAGTGCATTCAGATAGTGTGTAAATGCCTCAACAGTTTGAATCAAAGCTCTTTTCAAACAGTGAAGGGGTACCAGCTGGATTATGAGTTCATTTTCTTTCTTGGTGGGTGGTTTTGTCATCAAACCACAGTCATTTTGAAGGAAATCAAATCTTGTTGTCACTGTTATTCTGCAAACCTCAAGCCCATACCCATCACCACTCCATAAATCTTATATTCCTGTGATTTCCATGAGAAATGCCTTACTAAGTACAGCAATCCTAGATATGCTTTTTTTATTTTTAAGACAGGATCTCACTATATAGTTCAAGCTGGCCTTGTGCTCTGTAGCTCAGGGTGGCCTTGAATTTCTGGTGATCCTCCTGCCTCTGCCTCCCTGAGTACTGGAATTACAGATGTGCACCACCGTGTCAAGTTCAGTTCAGATAGTGAGGTGTCATAATATATACATTCTTGAGCATGACTATCGGTACGTACAAAACGTTTTACCTTCATTTCATGATTTGTGTGTTTCACAACATCTTATAGCATATCGTACAATTTCCAACATTAAATTTCAGTGCTGGCATTCTGTCCAGTCAGTTTCAATCCCTGCCAAGCACCTAATAACACCTTCTGACCTACTTCTAACATTGGATCATTCAGGTGTACGCGACCATTTTGTAGCATTTTGACTAATCACATATTTGTTTACATTACTCTTCATCATCTGAATCGAGATCTGCATTCTGCACTTCTCTGTCATGGCTGGCTCACTTGTTTGGCTCACATCCAGGTTATCATCGGCAGCCAGGACACCGAATGACGCACTTCAAATTTGCTGGGCCCCGATTGGCTAGACCTGCTGTCTGAAGTCACAGGAAAGCATTTGTTCATTTAGAACTGGGGAGACAAGCTGAATTTGGCTGCCTCAGTGGGAAGGAACTAGTGCTCTGGGTTGTTGAGGTGAGGCTCGCAGGAACAGGAAGCCAGGAGGGGAAAGAGCCTCCTAGCTTCCCGTTTGCAGTCAGTCCCAGCTGGTCCCTGGAAGAGCCTCCCAGGAGCCAGCAGGCGCAGCAGAGATGTGGTTCCCAGGGTCTCTGCATCACAGAGCCAAGCGTAGAAATGTAACAGCTAGGGTAGTCAGAGAGCAAAGGAGCCAGAGAGTAGAACGGTGACAGCATGAAATGATATGATTTTATAGTGTTTGAGGCACTAGTACCAGTGTTCTAAAAACTAAGTTTTAGGGAACAACCTAGTCTGGAGGAGATTCAAAGGAGAGGCAGAGCATGAGAAAATCAAGCACAGCTTAGAAATTTAGAGCTGTGTATAAACCAAACAATGGAGAACTGGCACAGACACGTGCCTTCTGTCAAGTTAATAGTAGGCTGACATTATAAAATCAGGCTTCAAAAACTTTTACTTTTTATTAATAGAGAAGCCGTAGGTTTACAGAAAAATTGACAGCACGGGGAGGGCCCATGTGTGCTCCCCCTCCTGAGAATTCCTTATTACTAGCACTTTGTACAGTGTGCTACACTTGTTCCGGTACAATCAGTATTGGTACGTTATCATTAACGAAAGTCTATAGTTTATTAGGGGGTCACTGTGTTGAACACTGTGTCCCTGCTGGTCATTTTAAATGATCTTATTTGACTGTTTCTGACTTTTGTTGTCTGAATGCAGATACTCTCTTGGGAAATTTCCTAAGCTGTCTTCTGTTACATGCATTATCTGTGTCCATGGGATAACTTCTCTCATTTCTGTGAAGCTTCTGCATTTTCTTATTGCTGAATTAAGGGCTAAAGCTGGAGGCTTTTGAGGCTTTTTTCTGACCCCAGATTCCATGATTGGCTTTGTCAAGTTTGGACTCATCGCAGGTTCCCAAAGCCACGCCCTCCTTTCTCTGAGTTTCCTTTGTGTTGTAAAGCCGTCCTTTTGGTTTTCTGTACTTAAAAACTGGACATGAAATTGATTTGAAGGTGTGCATTTGCTTTGCCATCACCTCCCGGTGATATTCGTTCACTGTCACAGTCTTCTTTCATTTCATGTCCTGTGCCCTTGCAAGTCTTGGTTCTCTTTCTTTTTTTTTTTGCAGTACCGGGGATTGAACTCAGGACCTTGCGCTCGCCAGGCAGGCGCTTATTCCACTGAGCTATATCCCCAACCCCTTGGTTCCCTTTCTTGTTGCTTCCCTGCTTCGGCTTCTTGAGGTTCTGTGGCTTTTGGAGAGATGGTAAGTGTAGCTGTACTGGAGATGGCCCTTGCAGTTACTGCTGGCAGAGAAGAAACTGAGGATGTAGTTCAGAGAGACTTGCCCTGTTACTATGCAAAGAGAACGGCCTCTCATTGCTGTTTTGCGATCATACTGAGTGTTTTCTAATTGTGTGCTCCTTTTCAGCATAATGGGAGTTTTGAGTAATAAATGTGGCTTTCAGCTCCAGTATCAAATGATTTTTTCAATATGGCTTCTGGCGTTCAGTCCTCAAATGTGTGAACACCTGCGGCGCTACAATGTCATTCCTGTTCTCTCCGACATCCTTCAAGAGTCTGTCAAAGAGAAAGTAACAAGAATCATCCTTGCAGCATTCCGGGTAAGTGCTTAGTACTTTTCATTGCTGTCCCTGTTGTTACTGGTGGTGGTGGTGGTGGTGTGTATGTGTGTGTGTGTCTGTGTGGTATTTTGTACTGTGAAGTATATTTCAATTTTTAGCAAGTGGGAAAAAGTTATTGGTCCTTCATGTAGTTATGAAACTGTAGAGTCTCGGTGAATGTAGAGTAAAAGACCACTGATTGGGCTTTATGGCAGGGGTAAGTGGGATAGACGAGTGGTAACTCCAAGGGACCAGAATGAGTGACTTACAGAATGCTCACTGAGTTATGTTCAGATGGAGGAAGCCCTTTGTTATGGCTTATCTCTAGATGTCCACCTTGGGGGTGGATGTCAAGATGTCTAGATGTCAAGCCTCCGGGGGCCTTGGGCGGGGCTTTGCAGAGGTGGCTGGATCTAGGGTATGTGAAGCTGGCATTAAGGATGTAATGCTAGAATTGATTCGTGGTGCTGTGCTAGGATTAAGGGTGGCCTGCCCTGGGCGTGAGTGCTGTCTGCCCGGAGGATGGGCAGCCTGGATAGGATCTAGTGGGTAGAAAGAGGGTGGCAGCTGTTGCTTGCTGCTGTCTCTTCTCCTGCTGCTTTACTGCTTTGCCGCTTTGCTGCCTTCTCCTCTGTGATGCCCCTCTGCCATGCCATACTGTGCTAGAACCAACTATGAACTGAAACTCCATGAACTGTGAGCTACTGTAAATCGTTCCTCCCTGAACTTTGAATATCAAGTATTTTGTCTCGGCAGTGAGAATAGTAACTAAGACGTCTTTTTTTCTATAGTTACAAGACTGCTACTGAAGGAGACTGTGTTCTCTTATGGGGCCTGTGTTTCGGATTCTGATCTACTGACTTGAAGTATATTTCTGAGGCAACTATTAAAGATTTATAATTTGAAGCAGTAAAGTTGTCTTACTAGGATATTTGAATTTGTCAAATTACTTCCTCCCTTGGACAGATGAGTTAACTAGTGATAAAGAAGAGCTGGGCTAGAATCCATATTCTAGATTGCTTGTCGGGTGCAACACTGACATATTATGGGTTGGTTCCCAGAGCCAGTGTCTTCACTGTAGCAGGTACCTACCGCTAATCTTGTTGGTTGCATTAGGATTTGTTCAGGCTTTTGGGAGGTGAATTGATTGACGTAATGTCTTTTAAGAATGTTACCCAAGAATAGTAATAGTGGACACATTAGTATTTTGTGCTGTGCGTCCTCAGGGCTTTCCATTTGGTAACTCATTTAGAGTTCTATAACATAAGGTTATTGTTAAGCGGAGCATGGTGGCACACGCCTGTAATCCCAGCACTCAGCAGGCTGTGGCAGAAAGACTGTTGCGAGTTCAAGACCAGCCCAGGCTACAAAGTAAGCTCAAAGCCAGCCTGAACTGCATAGCAAGACCCTGTCTCAAAAAGACAGGGAAGGGGCTGGGGATATAGCTCAGTGGAATAAGCACTTGCCTAGCAAGCGCAGGGTCCTGAGTTCGATCCCCAGTACCGCAAAAAAAAAAAAGACAGGGAAAAAAAAAGTTACTGTTGTGTATATGTCTATCGTTGGTTTTTGTGTGATCTTTCGTTTGCAAATGGAGGTGCTGAGGCAGACAGGTACCATTGTGGGTAGACAGTAGATACGAAAACGGAGGTTGTGTACTTCAGAGTCTGTGCTGTTAGCCAGTATTCATTCTTACACTTTAAAAAAAATAAGTCAAAACCGAAAGTGTCAGCTGTATTGCAAAAGTTTATGTAGTGCATGTACATCCTATTAGTCAGATACAGCCACTGATGTCTTGGCATGTACAGATAAATGTATAAGTTGGTGTGTGATTTTGTTCCATATTTAAAAGTAAAAATGTTATACTAATATTTTTCTGCTTCTTATTGCAGTGAGTATGTTTTCACTGCTGTAATGGTAAGAGTTTCAGCAGTCAGTGGCTGTCTTTCACTGTGTTGGTGAGAATGTTCACCAGTTTCCTATGGATGGATGTGTAGGCTCTTTGGTTTCTTGCACATATTCTTCTGAAAATAGTTCTAAGGATAGAATTGCTGAGTCAGAAGAATATACTTTCTTAAAAATACTTTTTATAGATAGTGACAAATACCTTGTGAAAAATATGACAATTTACATTTCTAGTCACTCCATAATGTGTTCATGTTTTTCCACTTTCTTACTAGCATTTAATATTACCTTTTGTTTTTTATAAAACCTGAAGTGAAAAATCATTGTTTCAAATTTGTATTAATATTGAATGAAATTGAACACATTAATATTTTTATCCATTTTTTGTATAAATTGCTTACTCATAGCTTTTTATCACCACTTACACTTTAAAATTTGATGTAAAGTAAGTTTTCTGGATGTCTGTAGTTAATGATAACAGCTAATGTTTATGGACAATTTATTCTGTGTTAAACACTGTCCTAATTACTTTAATTGCACTACTTATTTAATCATTCCAAGAACTCCATGTGAGTGGTGAGGAGGCCATGAGAGGTTAAATAATTTGCCAAAACAGCTAAGAAGTGGAAGGACAGAGATTCAGACTTGGGCATTATGACTCATATTGTTAACCATCATAGTGACCTGTATTTGATGCTAAGGATAAAAATTATATTTTATTGAGTCATTTTTATGTATTTTAAGTAATCTTTGTAATTGATCAGTAGGTGCTATTATTAGCTTTTTAGATGAGGAAACTAAGACTTTAGAGGTTAATTCTTCAGTTAGAATAAGATTGAAATTTCAGTGTGATCTGTTAGCTCCAAAACTGCCTTTACCACTCTGCCATCTCTCATTTCTTCCTTTTGCTGTTCCTCTTCTTCCTCTCCTTCTTCTCCTTTTCTTTCTCCCTCTCCTTCTGCTGCCCCTCTTCCTCCTTCTCCTTCTTCTTGTATACTTTTTCAGGATCTTTAAGAGTGTCATTAGAAGGAGGAAAAACCTTGAAAAAGAAAATCAGAAGTAAAATGAGAGGAGAAGGCAAATACCTTTGCCGAAAATACCCATGAGAAACATGAGCACTGTCTTCCCTGTCTGCCTTAACAAGGGTTGAATGAGTGAAGGTGTGGAGAGGGACGCTCCGTGTAGTCTGGCAAACAGGTGGGAGGGCAAATCCAAGTGTGGCTGCTAGGGGTGCTTGGTGGCAAGTGGCTGTTGGCTGAGTGTTGCTCTGGGCATATGTTCTAACAGCACAGACCTGCTCTGTAAGCTGTTCTGGGCATTGGACGGTGGGCTAACACTAATGTTTCAGTCATCTCGGTTGTCGGCTCACCTGGAAGGGTGTTCATGCTCAGGGAACATCATCCACCAAAGCCCAGTCTCATCAGGGAAGACTCTTTGTCAGACCTGCTTTTGCTACATGTTGTGAGCTTTGCCTGTGTGACATAAGAACAGATTCTTACTAATATTTACTCCTACAAGATAAATGTATTCATGCATTTCATTTTAAAATTCAATATTTTTATCCTCTGAAACCTAATCTCATTTGTCTTTGTTTTGAGTTTCTCTTTTGTCTTTCTACCTTTTTAACAACTTAGTCACAGGAGCCAGGACTTTTCTAAAACTCCTACTCTAACCACTTACCATTTGAAAAATTGGACCTAGTTTCATTTTTCACCTGTTTATAAAAAATGTCTTATTGTTAAAAATAAAATGATAGAGAAATACAAAAAAGTTTAAATCATCCATGATCCCACTCCTAGGTAGAGAACCCTCTCAAACATTTTAAAACTTGCAATTTATAATCTCTGTTCGCTTACTGTACAAGGCATCAACTCTGGATGAAAGGCAGTAGACATGGCAACATTGACAGGGTCTCTAAAATTAGAGGGAATTCTGGATTCTCTGTTCCTCATTTTGTGGCTCCTGGTTGGCATCAGTGATTACAGAGGGTGTCTGCACGCAAGCTGGTGGTGAGTGCCCTGGTCATGGACAGTGGGGCATGCTCCCTGGGCTCCTGGGCTGGCCCCCAGGCCTTTGGCATGTCCTTAGCGGTCCAGTGGGAGCAATATCACCACTTTTTAGTTTGTCAGTGCACTTTGTCGATGCCCACGTGTTAGTGCCCACTGAAAAGAACATGTGCACTAAGTGAATCCTCAGCACTTAGTAGAATTCCAGTAAATGTATTTGTAGCTATACAAGAGATGGAGCAAAACCACTGTAAGAAAATGTAGAGAAACTTGCTGTGGGAGTAGGGCAGTGGTATGAATTTACTGAAATTTTTATTGATTTCTTTATTGACAGATATAAAATCTTTTTAAACATTTGGCTATAGTACTTTATTCTTTTATTTACAGAATAAAATAAGATGAATAAATAAGATCATAAAACTCTATAACACAGCATCTGTTGGTTGGAGGCACTGCTGTGCTGAGAATCAGTACATATGTAAGACTTCAATAGCTAGTTCTCACAATTATGTAAGGGTCACTAACATTGAAATTGAAAGCTGTTTGTTATAACATGGTTTTGAAAAAGCTCTTTTGAGAAAATAAGATATATTTTATAACCACTAAACCATCAGAAACTATAGTCATCCTTGATTCAATCAGTGGCTTTGCCATTAGATTATCCTAGAAAATGCCTAGAATTATTTTTTTGCATGTGTGACTCTCACTTCTGGGCAATAGAAAAATCAACAGGTTCCCAGGTAATTTCATGAAAGTGAATAGTATTGTTTTTCAGTTTATATTTACTTGTTCTTTTTGGTGCGTTAGCTGTTTTTTGAAGTTAAAACACCTATTTTTCAAATGTTGATGACTGTAAAAATTTCTTGTAAGAAGCTAGTCCCTATTCCTTAGAGCATTTCCCCACAGAGTTACTAGGTGCTCTAGACCTAATAGGCATTTCTTCCAGGAAGCCCTCACTGATCTGAGCCTGGAAAAATCCCTGTACTAGGTGTTCTGCATGCTCAATACTTTAATAGCAGAAATAAACTTTTAAAACTTAGTCACTTGGACCTCTGGGAAGATGGTAGAATGGAAGGCAGCAGAGAAAGAGCCTCTCAAGATTTGGTGTCCAGACGCTAGAGTATAGCAACTTGAGGAAGAGAAGAAAGAGTGAAGTGGGTCCGCTGGACCGAAGGAGGGTCTTAAGTGAGAATGGAAGCCCACAGGGAGGGCAAAGAGAGAAGCTTCAGTGAAGTAGAGGAAGTAGCAAGTGGCATCTTCTCCCTGAGTTGGGACTCACTGTGTGGAGCAGTGGTTCAAACCTGTGGAAGCACAGAGGCCTCCATGGAGAGATGCAGCAGTGCAATGGAGCAGTGGACACCATGGACCGTGCTGACTGGTGAGTGGTGTGGATCTCACTATCCCAGAGAGGGCGATTGACCAGGAGCCATCTTGGAGGGTGGCCAACTGAGGGCAGAACCCAGAACAATTGCTAGTTTGATTTAGTGGCTCCTGGCTGAGCTGAAGGCTGCAGAAGGTGCACTGACTGCTGCAGGATGAACAGATTTGGTTTCCAGCCTCACAGCCAGAGACCAACCTGAACTTCAGGGAAAATAAAGGTGCAGGCTCACTGAGATTATCCACTGACCTGTTGTAAAGCAACTGCTGGCTTGCTGGGATACATCAGCACGGATCTGGACTCTGTCTCTACATGTTGTCTACCAGTGGCAGAGACAAACCTTGAAGTGAATATTTTTCTCTTTCTTTCCTTTTTATTGATTTATTTTTCCTTTTCTGTAATGTTTAGTCTTATTTTTACATGAGTGTGAACATGATTTCTAGTTTTTTTTGTGATTGTTCTGTTCTTCCTTTTATTTCTTCCTTCTCTCTTTCCCTCCCATCTTCTATACCAGTTTCCCAAAGTTTGCATGATTCTCTTCTGTGCTCTGAGGAGCTTGGGACCTTGTTGGCACTGAGAATGACTTTGGTTCACTTTGGGGGAGCTCTGTTCCTCAATTTGAGCATCACTTCCTGGCTCTGGAGGGGAAGATGATGTGCTGCCTGTTTCCAGGTGAAGTTTGCTGCATTGGCTTCCCTGATGGGAACTCAAGTCACGTTGAGCATTGAAGGAGCTTGGGACCTCACTACTGCTGAGGATGGCTGGGGTACCTTTCGGGGGAACTCTGGTTCTTGTGAGCATCACTTCCTGGCTCCAGGGCAGATTCCTCAGCCTGCTAGCACAGATCTTTCATCCCACTGGTACAGACTTCCTAGATTCCACACTGACCTTTGGGCCTTCCCAGTGCAGATCTCTGAGACAGGCCTGCATGAGACATTGTTGTAGGCTCTGGGCCTCTGGTTGGGTTTGTGGAAGCATTGTTAAGGGCTCTAGGTCTTTAGCTGGACTCATGCAGGATGATATCATGGGATCCAGGCCCTCAGCTAAATTCCTGATCTGTAGTGTGTGGACAGATTTCCTGCACTCTTGTATATGATTCTTTGGGTGACTATTATAAATAATCTTATAAAATATGTGTTCTCTATTATGTATTGTTCCCTTTGCAAAATATACCCCAAAACCAACACAGCATATAGAAGTCAAGATTCCAGAAATTCAGCACAAAACAAAATATTAAAAGCTGTCAGAGAAAAGAAACAAATCACCTATAAATGAAAGCCCATCAGAATAACAGCATCAACACAAACCCTTAAGTCAAGGAGAGCTGAATTATTTCAAGCCCTGAAAGAAAACAGCCTCCAACCCAGATTGATGTATGCACAAAACTCTTAAAAAATTGATGGAGATAGAAGATATTTCCATGACAAAGAACATCTGAGGAAATTCATGAACACCAAATGTTCTCAAGAACATTCTGGAATGGGATAACAAGGACTACAACTCCGTGAATCCCAACAGAAGGAATCTACTAGTCAAGGCAAACAATTAAACGGGGAATAAAGGAAGCCAACAACAGGAAAGTAATGTGACAAGGATAAGGCACTACATATCAGTTACAACCATCAGTGTTAATGGTCTCAAATCCCCAGTCAAAAGACACTGACTGGAAGAATGGATCAAGAAGCAAGATGCAACAATATGCTGTGTACAAGAAACACATTTAATTCAAAAAGAAATTCATAGACTGAAAGTCAAAGGATGGTAAACAATACTCCATATGATAGGAACGTGGAAAAGAGCAGGGATAGCTATTTGCAGACAAGCTGGATTTCAAGCCAAGACTGACTATGAGAGACAGAGAAGGTCACTACATCCTTCTAAAGGGAACAGTCCAAGAGGAAGAGATAACAATTATAAATATATATGCACCAAATACCAGTGCACCCAACTGTATAAAACAAATATTAATAGAGATGAAAAATCAAATAAGCACTACTACACTTGTCTTGGGGGAATCTTAGTACCCCACTGTTACAAATAGATCAACTAGCCAAAAGCCAGCAATGAAATACAAGAATTGAACCAATCTTTTGAGCAGATGGTCTTAGTAGAAGTCTGTAGAGTGTTTCATGGCACAACATCAGAATACATACTGTTCTCAACTGCAGATGGGACATTCTCCAAAATAGACCACATAGAAAATGCTTAAGTAAGTGCAAAGTAATTGAAATTATCACATGCATATTACCTGACCATAGTGCAATGAAATTGGAAATCAGTGGCAAAAGAAACCACAAAAGCTTTATAAACACATGGAAATTAAATAGCACCTTCCTGAACAACCAGTGGGTCACAGAGGAAATTAAAGAAGAAATTAGACAGTTTCTACAATTAAATGGCAATGACAGTACAATGTACTGGAACTTATGGGACACAATGAAAACAGTCCTAAGAGGGAAATATATAGCAGTGAGTACCCATATCAGGAAAACAGAAGGAGTGCAAGTAAAAAACTTAATGTTGAACCTCAGATTTCTACAAAAAGAAGAGCAGGCCAAGCTCAAAGCTCATATGAGAGACAATAGTATAAAGATCAGAGCAGATATTAATGCAATGGAGACTAAGAAAACAATACAAAGAATAAGTGAATCAAAGAGTTGGTTCTTTGAAAGATTAAATAAAATTGACAGACCCTTACCCAACCTTGTAAAAAAAGAAGAGTCTCATCCATGTAATTGGGAATGAAAAGGGTGAAATCCCAGTGGATCCCACAGAAATCCGGAAGACCATCTATACCTACTCCAAGAACTTATTTTCTAGTAAGATGGAAAATGCACAAGAAATGGACAGATTCCTAGATACATATGAATTACCAAAGCTGAAACAAGACATAAAAATCCTAAATAAATTGAAGATGTAATTAAAAGCCTACTAACAAGGAAAAGCCCAGACCATGAGGGATTTGCTGCTGAATTCTATAAGAAATTTAGAGAAGATCTAACACCACTACTTCTCAAACTCTTTAATGAAATTGAAAGGAAAGCATTACTCCCAAATTCATTCCTGGAAGCAAGCATTATCCTGATAACCAAAACTAGAGAAGGACCCAATTAAGAAAGATAATTACAGGCCAGTCTCCCTAAAGAACATAGATGCAAAAATCCTCAATAAGATACTGGCAAACAGAATATAGCAAATCATCAAGAAGATTATACACCATGATGAAGTAGGATTCATCCAAGGGATGCAGTGATGGTTCAGCATACAGAAATCAATAAATTAATACACCATATTAATTGAGCCAAGGACAAAAATCACACGATCATCTCAATAGATGCAGAAAAAGCTTCTGACAAAGTGTAAAATCCATTCATGACAAAAACCCTACAGAATGTCCAGTCACCACTCTTATTCAGTGTAGTTCTGGAAACTTTAGCCAGAGCAAGAGAAAGACATCAAAGGAATAGTGATAAGTTAAATTATCATTATTTGTGGATGATGTGATGCTCCACATAGAAGACCCCCAAAACTCCACCAGCAGACTTCTAGATTTAATAACCAAGTTCACTGAAATAGCTGGATACAAAACCAACACTAAAACATCAATAACCTTCCTATACATGAATAACAAGTACACAGAGAGACAATTTAGGGAAAAAACACCTTTCACAATAGCATCCAGAAAAATGAGATATCTAGGAATCAATCTAATGAAGGCTGGAAAAGATCTCTATATTGAAAATTACAAAAGGAGATTGAAGAGGATATCAGAAAATGAAAAGATACCCTTTACTCTTCGGTAGGAAGACCTAGTATAGTGAAAATGGCCATACTTGCATAGATATAATGCAATTCCAATAGAAAGTCCAACGGGATATCTCACAGAGGTAGAGAAGAAAATACTAAAATTCACTTGGAACCAGAAGAAACCTAGCATAGCAAAGGCAATTCTGGGCAACAAAGGCAAGTGTACTACAAAGGTATAGTGCTAAAGACAGCATGGTACTGGTGAAAGTTAGACCCATGGATCAATGGAACAGGTTAGAATGCAGAAACAACTCCAGACATACTTAGCCACCTTACCTGTCAGATGCCAAACACATTCAGTGGAAGATAGTTCTTTAATTGTGCTGGAAATACTGGCCTTCCACATGCTGAAGTTTAAAATTAGACTCTTTATCTTTCACCATACACTAAACTAAAATTGAAATGGATTGAAGATCTAAATATTAAATGAAACATTCAATCTGCTGGAAGATAGAATAGATAAAACTCTTGAAGACATGGGTGTGGCCAGAGATTTTATGAACAAAGTCCTGATTGCACAGAAACTATCACAAAGCATCAGCAACTGCGATGTTACCTTTTTTGCACAGGCAGAGAAACAACCAACAGAGTGAAGAGACAACCCATGGTTTAGGAAAAAAGTTTGCTAGCTGTTCCTCAGATAGAGGACTACTCTCTGGAATATATAAAAAATAAAAAAAATCAGACCTCGCAAATTTAAAGGTCCAATTTAAAACGGGCATCTGAAGTGAATCCAGAACTTCTCAGATGAAGACATAAATAGCAAATAAATATACAACATATATGTTCAACATCTCCGGTCATTGGAGGGATGCAAATTAAAGCAACATTGAGAATCTGTCTTACTCCAGAAAGAATGCCTATTATCAAGAAATCAGCCAATAAGAAATACTGGAGGGAAAACAGAACCCTTCCCCACTCTTGGTGGGAGTGTAGACTGGTGCAACCACTGTGAAAATCATTGTGGAGATTCCTCAAAAAATGGACTAGAGGTTCCTTTTGACCTAGCTAGTCTCCTTTTTGGAATCTTCCCCAAAGAATTAAAAGTATATGTGCCTACCCATGTTTATTGGCAGAGCAGTTTGTAACAGTCAAATCTTAGAAACAGCCCAAATGCCCATCAACTGCTGAATGGATAAGGGAGGTATGTGTTTTTTTTAATACAGTGGAGTTCTACTCTACCATAAAGGAGGATAGTTTGAGATATTCCTAGGTAAGTGGATTCACTCTGAGACCGTACTCTTTAAGTGAAATAAAGCAGGCACACATGTAAATACTGCGTTCTTTCCCTGGTGTGGGAAACTGAAGGTGTAAATAAAGACTGAGGTCTATAATAGGTGTTGTGAGAGGGAAGAAACTGTTCCAATGGGAGGGGGACAAGGATGGTGGAAGAGGGAAAGAAAGAAGGGGAAAGTGAAAACAAATGAAAAGGAGGGAAATGGTAACAAAGCTTTTGTTAATGGGGAGGGGAGGGGGGTTGCTGTGAGGGTGGGGGATGGGAAAATGTACGTGTATACATTCTCTGTGACAGGTGTGATCATTCTATATACCTAAGCTGTACCAATAAGAACCATAATTTCCCTCAAGAAATATCTTGTAGGCTTTTCATAATTTGCTAGTAAGATGCTTAAGCTAAAATAGAGGTAGGAAAGCAGCTCAAGTAGAAGCCAGGGTCTTCAGCTGTTTGTTGTGTCATAGAGTACATCTTCTCACTTGTGTCTTTTACCTCAGTTTTGAGAAACAACAGGCTTTTTTAGTATTACAGAAAATATTTTTAGTGTTGTAAACTTTTAGGAAGAAATGAGATAGTAATACTTTATATATAAGTTGCCTTAAGTATTATGTGGTAGCTGTTCTTAGCTGAACTTCCTGCAAACTCTGGTGTTCTCTTGTCTTCTCCCCGGTTTTCATTTTGGGTCAGTATCATTGGAAGCAAGTGTCTCTTCACACTATAACACCACAGGAGAGAGGTGCTGACGGATAGTAGTTAGGTCCCGCTTTTCCCACCACTGCTTTCTTCCCACCCTTTCCTGTCGTGGGTCTTTGTTCACATATGCATCACTGTAGCTGATGCTTGTTGAATTCCAAGTACATGAAAGCAGTATGTTAGCTACTGAAGATGTGCAAAGAAGAATAAGGCAAAATACTTCTTTCTCGGTGCCTTGTTTCTGTTTTTTTTTTTTTTTTGTACCGGGAATTGAATTTAGGATCTTGTGTTTGTCAGGCAGGCGCTGTGCGGCTGAGCTATCCACAGCCCTCTCCATGCCTTCTTATTTTTTAAAAGCTTTGTCTTGTTAGGGAAAAATGTTCTTGTCCTCTGAAATTGAAGAATGAATTGCAAAAGACAAAGGAGGTTAAGTGTGGGAAAGGTTTGTTGAGAGAGAAAGCGCCTGAGAGACAGGAGGGTCCTGGAAGTGGATCGCCGCCAAGGGCCTTTGCAGGAGTAATTTCTGTAGCACAGTCATGACGTGGGTATCGTGGGTTACCCCCCTTGATGGAGTGTGAGTTGATGAAGTTGTCGTGTTTACAAGGATACAAAGCTCAAAAAGCCACAAGAAGTATAGAGCCAGACTGAGATGCTAGTGTCAGTTAATTTCAATTTTAACTAATAATGTGTGGAATTTATTATGATGATTTCTGGGCTCCCATTGTTTCTAATTTTGGATTTCAGATTATTTACACTAGACCCCGTCCTTTGTCAGAAATACTAGTTGTGTGAGACCTCTTCTGCTAAATTTGGATTAATGCACTTAATTATGTGAGTATTCTGAGTGTTGAAATTCAAATGGATGTCTTTAATATGAGAATGTTTTTAGCTTATTCAGCTGGGCTGAGATTCAGCCATTCACAAGGATTAGGAAAGCCAATTATTTCAACCATCGAACAGGTTGAAAAACGATCCTTTAAAGAATCATTCACAAATTCCTATATTCTTTAAAATAGATCTTACTGCTGTGGCTGAGGATGGTCAGGGCGTGTTACTTTATCCCAGGTCTTGAAAATCAGGAGGGGATCTTTGCACTGAACATTCTAGGAAGAGTGCTGCACTGCTGTGAGCCGAACAAATGTAGCTGTTTTTAATTACTAGTTTTTCATTTGATGGGATGGATTTTATTTTTGAAAATATCAGTCTCACTTATTCATAGCAGGTGCTGAACTCCTGGTCTGTGCAAATGTTTTTGCTGTTGGTTAAACTGATTCGTTAATCTTTAGTTTCTGAAATAAACTAGAATGTTTTGCAGTCGTGACTGAGACTGACACTGGAGATTATCATTGTTGTCTAGAGTTTTACATCTGCTGTAAATTTTATTGCTGTTTTGGCTGTGCTTAATCAGGAGCCTAAATGCAATGTCAGATAATAAGGTAAATTACATTTTTATAACTTCATGATTTTCATCAGGAGGACTTAAGAATTACCATCAACGAACACGAGTACTTCTTTTCATTAGATACATTAACTAACTTTTAATGCACATCTATGCACGTATGTTCATATATTCATACACGAGGGTGTGTACATCTTCTGTGTAAGCATTTCACAGTTGTAACGCTTTCAAAGAGCCAAACTCTAGTTTGAGTCTTTGGAGAGGTTTGCTCTCTGGTTTGGCTTTAGATGTGTATTGCCATTAAAAAATCCTACTCACGGGTTTATTCTTCATTACCTATTTCAGGAATTCTGCCCAAACCTGTCTGACTAAATCTCTCTTGTTTTTTCAGTACTAGGGACTGAACCCAGGGCCTTGCACATGCTAGGAAAGTTCTGTGCTACTAAGCTTTGTTCACAGCCCCTTTAATTTTGAGACTGGGTCTGAGTTGCCCACACTGGTCTCTAACTTGACATCCTTCTGCATCAGTTTCCTGTGTAGCAGGAATTACAGGTGTGTGCACTATACCAGGTGCATATCTTTCTTTTTTATTATACATCAGATGTAGATGAGGCCTGGCAAGACTGAGATATTTTTAATCTTGGGGTGAGACCTTTAATACAGTGCTCCTGAAAGTATGGTTTGTTAGCTGCCTGCAGTGGATAAATGTGAAAAGAAAGGGTGAACATTTAGAAACTTAGAGGAGTTTGACAAAATAATTGTATATCTGTTGAATTTTATAACATAAATTTTGAGCTTGGGTTTTTCATATATTTAAGAATTCATTTTAAATAGTAAATTGGTAGTAATGCCAGCATTCAGGAGGCCAAGGCAGGAGGATTGCTGAAAGTTTAAGGCCAGCCTGAACTACACAGTGAGACCCTATCTCAAAAAAAAATTAATTCTGTTTTTTAATAAAAATATTTATTCATGACTAAGTGAAAATTGAGAAACAAAACTGCTTTTCACCACAGTTCATTTGTTTTACTGTGTGTTTCCCATGTTTGGTGACAGGTCTGAGTCATCAGTTCATTTCATCATCCTCTTTAGGGGACCTTTGCCACTGTTTTCTGAGGGCCGAGGTAATCTTTGCACTGTGTTAGCCACTTGTTTTGTTGGGTGAAGGCACCATTTAGTTTTAGGGTCTTACAGAACTGTGTTGCTGCCCCCCTATTAGGCTGTTTCTGTCAGTTTAGTTTTGTACGTGTTTTTCAAAACTCATTCATTCTTCCTTTTCATCCTTTATTTGCCCGAAAGATGAAACCGCTTAAAGGAAAAATAGACAAGGCTTAAAGATTTCTTCTTTGACCTGTGGATTATGTAGAAGAACGTGGATTTGCTTCCACGTAGAAATCAGCGTACCGGTGGCCTTTGACTGGATTGCAGTGTGGGCTGCAGAACCTATAGACAAGACTGCAGTGCTTTGAAATCACGGTGAACATACCGAGTGCACATTAAAAGAGTGGCCGCTCTGCAGGTGGAAGTAGTGTTCTATGATGTTGGGTCTGGGCGGTTGATAGTATTGGGGTTTTTGTTTGGTGGTTCTATCACTTGTGGAGAGAGTGGTAAAAATTTCTGTTTAATGTAGATTTGTTCTCCCTTTAATTTTTTGTTTCTGTTTTTAATATATTAAAAAGTAACAGTACAATTGCTGTGATGAGTATTAAAAAAGGATCCAAATTTTTCAACTAGTGAATTTTATAAACAATTCTGCAATGAAAAGGATATAGTATCTTGATACATAAAACATTTAGGGCTTTAAAATTTTAAAAGCAGAAAAAATGTTAACATCAAATTCTTGCCAAATGTTCAACAAAAATCAACTTGTACAATCTCTGTAACAAAATGTGTCTTTGGTACACATGTCTTGGGCACTTGGAAAAGGTGAAAATTTCTAAAGTTTGAGCAAGAGAGGCAATACATAACAACTTCATGAATCTTTTTTCTAAAAATACTACCTTCAGTAGAACATTTCACCATTTTATCTGAGTATACATTTTATTTTTGATCTTCCTGAAAAAGAAAATTTATGTGAATGCTGTAATTTTCCATGTAAAAATATACACATACAGATATTTCATGTACTGATACTTAACTTCCTGAGTGACCAGTCATACAACAAACACGATTTAATGAAAAATTTCTAAAACTTTAGAATTAAATAGCATGTGTAGATTTATACTTGTATAGGGTAAAGTTACAAAGAGCCATGTACAGAATTTATACTTCACCAAATGATTTATAATTAACCAAAATGATTTATCCACTAACAACCAGTAACTTTCTAAAGCTGTTAATAAATCACTGAAAAATTATATCTTCTAGTTTATTAACAAACTAGCCACCTCAGACTGTCAACTTAAACTTCATATTATACACATCAAAACTGGATTCACTTAACATGAAATTTCTTGCAGTACAGAAAATTAAAATATTTGCTTTATAATACAACCATCAAGGTCTGATCAAAGTATACAGGAATGTTCAGATTTAAAAAATTTGTTACAGCACAAGACACATCACTGCCATGACATTATAGCAATGTGTCTTTTTCTATAATTTTTAAAACATTTAAACATTATATTATTTTTTAATCATGCCTGGTACATTCCGCCCTTCTGAAGCTGTCGGAATGATAGGACCTGTGGCACCTTCTTTTCCGTAAAACCTTTTCCTCTTCATAAAGCCCTCAGTTGAAAGATTACTAGTGCAATAAAACTGGAACCACAGTTTTCTCATTTCTGTATTAAACAGTAGTTGTAGGTTTTTAAAAAAAAATGTGGCAACTTGAAAGGCTGTTCTGTACAGTTTTTCAAAATATTTTCAGCTGAACTTAGTCAAAAGAACCTAAAATGACCCTAAAAAACAATGTCCCTTTCATATTTGCTAGTGTTGAGATGAGCGCCATTTTCTGTCTCTCCTGTCCCTTCTGTTACCATCATCATGGCTCCTGCCTGACTGAGGAAATCCTCCCTGCTTCCTCTGTAACGGCGGTCAGACCCGTGATCAGCATAGCGCTGTCCTCAGCGGTAACGTCCGCCTGCTGGGTAGCGATGAGAATTCTGTCTGAGTTTACGCTGGGGTGGTGGTGTACGCTGGCACCACTGGGGGCCTGAAGACTGGTGAAAAGTATGATTGTGTGGCTGAGCTGATGCATGTCAAATGGCATCTGTCGTAAGACATTGTTCATCGCTGCTTGTCTCTGATAATTTTCTGGAGAAGAGAATGACCTCTGAATTATCTGTGATGATGGTGTCACGCTGTCCACAGTCCTTTCATATCTGCTGCTAGGAGGTGATGTAGAGGTAGGGCTTGAATTCCCAACATGATGCTGGGGTGTGATAAACTGATGTCCTGTGAGGCGTGACTACTTCCTGATCTAAACTGAATTTTGATGGGCCTTCCAAAAAGTTTGATTCCATTAAGTAGATTCATTGCATAAGGAACAGATACTTCATGTTTAAAATTAACAAACACAAGTTGTTTTGGTTTACTGTCCTTATCTTTTGGAATTTTCACCTCTATTACTGGCCCAGCGTGGTGAAGTAGCTCAAAAAGCAGCTCCTCAAAAAGCAGCTCCTTGGTGACTTTGGGTTCAAGGTTGCCCACAAAGAGAGTGCGGTCCACCTCTGCAGCTGCTGCCCGATCTCAATGTCCACCGATCACCACCCAGGCTGAAGGGTTGTGGCCGACTCTCCCTTCAATTTGATCAGTTTTTACTGCATGGGTTTTGAAGTTTTGTTACTGCAACATTTGTGAATGTCATATTTTTCCAATGAATGGGTCCTCATGTTCACTGTGAAATTCCTATTATCGTTGATAACGCTCTTTGTCTTGATGTATACTTTATTTGAAATTAATATGAAAAGTTAGTTAGTTTTTTTTTTTTTTTTTTAAGACAGGGTCTCACTGTGTAGTTCAAGCTGGTCTTGAGTTCACTATGTAGCCCAGGCTGGCCTCAAACTTGTGGTGATCTTCCTGCTTCAGCCTGCCAAGTGCTGGGATTACAGGCATTCAGCACACTTCGGTTTTCTTATGGTTATGGTTTACATGGTGTATCTTTTTCCATCTTTTTAATTTTACCCTGTGATGTTACAATTAAAGTTTGTATCTTTTTTAAAAAATTTATTTTAAAGAGAACCCCAAACAAAAACAGAACAATAAAAAACAATAAAAATAATATAGAATTTCAAAACAAGGTGATAGGAAATTAACAATGGTTGTTATATTACATATTGTTATCTTCAAAGTAGTTGCTCAGATTACCAGATATGGCTATGCAAGATTGATCAAATAATTAAGCATTAACTGTTCCTTTCAACAAACCAATAGAAATTAGTAGTACAATTTTCATAGCTAATCCTCCCCTTTGCCTTTATTGTCCAGAATTGCTTTTGCTATTCTAGCTCTTTTCTGGTTCTAAATGAATTTCAGGAATGTTTTCTCTAGGTCTGTGAGGTATGTTAATGGTATTTTCATTAGGATTGCATTAAATCTCCGTAACAGTTTTGGGAGTTTGGCCAGTTTCACTATGTTGATTCTTCCTGTCCAAGAGCATCCTCCTCAACCTCCTGTTTTTAGTACTGTAATTTTCACTGTACAGATCCTTTACATCCTTTGTTAGATTTATACCTAAGTGTTTCATTTTGGCGGATGAAATTGTGAAGGGTGTGCTTTCCCTAATTTCTCTCTCTGAGTTTGTTGCTTGTGTATAGGGATGCTATTGACTTTTGAGTGTTAACTTTGTGCCCCGCTGCACTACTGAATTTGGATATTGAGTCTAGAAGTCCTCTGGTGGAGTTTTTGGGAATCCTCTATATAGAATATCATGTCCTCTGCAAGTAGTGATTATTTAACTTCTTCCTTTCCTCTCCTTGTCCTTTTTAGTTCTTGCTCTTGTCTAATTGATCTGACTAATATTTCCAGAACTGTGTTGCGTAGGAGTGATGATACCTGACATCCGTGTCTTGCTCCGGGTTTTAAGTAAGAGCTCTCATTTTTTTGTCCATTTAGTATGATGTTGGTTGTTGCTCTGTCGTATATGGCTTTCACAAGATTGAAGTAAAGACCATCTATTCTAATTTTCTGTAGAGTCTTTATGGGTAAGTGTTGGACTTTGTCAGAGGCTTTTTCTGCATTTCTAAGTTTGTCTCTTTTAGACAGTGCACTTGGTTCATGAATTTTTTTATGTATTCTAATAATCTGTCCCTATTAATGTGAGTGTTTAATTGACTGGTAGTTAAAGGCATTATTGGTATGATTGGATTTACATCTTTTTTGTTATGTGTTTTGTTTGCTCATCTATTTTTTATTTGCTCTTCTGTCTTCAATGTTTGCTTTGTCTTGATCAGTTGAATCTTTTTAAGTATGTCATTGTAATTTTTTCTTTGATCTTTTGAGTTTTCCTTTTTGCAGTGTTTCATTCCCAGAGGCTGTTTTGTGTCACAGTATATATCCATGTGCTGTTAAAGTTACTACAGTACTGTGCTCTTCTGTAAAATATACAAATGGGCACTCTTATGTTTGCCTCATACTGTTACATCTGCATAAGTCACCTTCAGCATAGTATTGTAATAAACAGCCCTTTGTGCATTTTAGAAATTAAGAGGGAAAGTAGTCTTCTGTACTCATCCGATACTGTTACTGTATCTACAGGTTCACTCCTTCTGAAGATCTGGCTTTCCACTCGGTGGTTCAGCTCCTTTCAGTGCAGATTGCCTTCAGTCTGGGAGTCAGCAAGCTCTAGCAGCTCAGGGTTGTAACAGGCCCGCCACCCACTTCAATGAAGGCTCCCGCCACAATACTGCATTCATATATTTATGTGTTTCCTGTGGCTGCTTTACGCTATAACAGCAAAATCAAGTAGTTGTGATAGAGACCACAAGGCCTAAAATACTTACTTTTTAACCTTTCACAGAAAAAGTTTGCCAGCCTTGCTAGAATGTATGTTTTAGAGTGCACATCAATTTGCGAGTGATTGTTTTAAATTCGCTATATAAGAATGGTTTTAGTTTACCTTTATTCCTTTTGTTTTTGAGACAGGGCATTGCTATATAGTCCAGGCTGGCCTCAAACTTGTGGCGATTCTCCTACCTCAGCCTCCTGAGTGCTGGTATTACAAGCATATGCCACCATGCCAGGCCTTTTACCTTTATTATTATTATTAGTCTTAATTTTTTTTTTGAGACAGGCTCTCACTATGTATGGGAGACCCCTTCCACTTTGCTAGGTACCAGGGACCCCTGCAGTGAGCCACCGATCTCCTGCAGGAGTTGTGGTGTATGGCAGGAAGAGCAAGAGGCAGAACAGGGGCGCCACAGGGCTCTGGGGTGAGCAGTTGTTCTCCGGGAACAAACGGCCTCGAGGCACCACAGCCTTGGAGTTTATTCACTGAGGAGAATGGTGACGGGGCTGCGGCGTGCTGGACAAGTGGAGAGGCAGGCAAGGCCCGTAACGGAGGGGACCCAGCACTCTGCCAACGGGGCAGCAACAGCCAGATTCGGGGTATGGCTCACAAGTGACCCTCTTTGCAGCCCATCCTTGGAAGGAATTTTCCCCGGAGTCACGCAGGCCTCAGCACAGACGCTGTCTCCTGTCTGAGCCCAGTGGAATCACAGTGCGTGGATCTGAGTCAACCGTAGCAGTTGATAATAAACTATATTAGTCCATTATCAGCCGCCTGCTTTCATGAAGACACATACACAGCCTCAGCCAGACTCATTTAGCTGAAAGCCAATTTAGAGAACTCGCCTCTGTACAGCCTGCCCTGCTCCTAGGAGAACACAGTCACTCTTGGGTCTGGGGGAGGGCAAGGGGCGTTCTTCCACCGCTGTGCGGTTCAGGCTGGGCTGGACACGCTGTGGAGCCCAGGGTCGCCTTGAACTCACGGCAGTCCTCCAATGATTATGATTATGATTATGATTATGATCATCATTATCATTGTTTGTCACCGGCAGTTGAATTCAGGACCTCCTGCTTACCAGGCAGGCGCTGTGCTGTTGAGCTACATTCCTGGCCCCTTACCTTTATTATTAAAGGGTACCTTTGCTGTATACGAACTTCTGTATTCATAGTTTTTTCTTTTAGTACTCTAAAGATACTGTTCTATTTTCTTCTGACCTTTCTGTTGTTTCTGATAAGTCAGCCTTTATTTGTATTTTTGTTTCCCCTATAGAAGGTATTATCTTTGTCTGGATGCTTTAAAAATGTCTACATTTATGTTTGATTTTTTTGAAAATTAATTATGATGTGTCTGGGTTTAATTTTTATGTGTATTTCTCCTTTTTAGTTTTTATAGAACTTAACAATATGTACGTTTGCACCTTTTTTTAAAGTTGGAAAATTTTGACCACTATGTCGTAAGATTTTTTCCTGTACCTTTTTCCTCCTTGGTTTCTGGGACTACAGTTACCCCTCCATTAGACTGATTGTGTGCTCTCTCCTGGTGAGAGGTTAGAGTTTTTCCCCATCTGTCTCTGAAATGGAGTAATTTCCGTCCATCTATGCTCATGTTCACTGACTCTTGTCTTATCTCCATCTACTTTTGAGCTCATTAGTAAATTTAAATATTTTAAATATTCTATTTTTATTTCTGCAATTTTCACTTGGAAATTTATAGCATTTACTTCTGAGCTTTCCTTTTAGTTCTTCAGTATATTTTTTTGGACTTTAGCTCTTTTTCTGCCAGTTCTAACACTTAATCTGCCTCTCAGTCTTCGTAGCTACTTAACGTGGCTAGGCTTCGACTCGGAGCTCTGTCTTTTGGGGGCAGCAGTCTGGCTCTCTGGCTCTCTGGGGCACAGCTGGGTGGCTTGCAGTGTTTCCTCGTATGTATGTTCAGTGGTCAGCCAAAGGTTGGATGGAGCGCGTGAGCAGGACTGGGGCTCCTTTCTCCGTTTCTCTTGCTGCGATTTTCTCCCTTACTTTCTTCTCTCTCTTTTTTTTTTTTGAGACAAGGCCTTGCTTTGCTGTGTACTTCAGGCTGGCCAGAACTCATTATGGAGCCCAGGCCGGCCTGGAACTCATGGTGATTGTCCTGCCTCAGGCTCCCGAGTGCACCACCAGGCCTGGCTCTCCCTCACTTTCTAGAGGTTGTGGTCACTCTGAACTGTCCAGTGTTTCTCGAGGACAGGAGAGTTTGATTTTCTGCTGAGTTTTATGTGAATTTTTCTGACTGGGGCTTTTCTTTAGGAGAAAACCTTATAAAAGCAGAAATTCTAGTGTCATGTCTTTTTTTTTTTTTTTTTTCTTTTTTGACTATAGACTCCTTCCAGTTTCTGATAGAGTTTCTTTACAGTACATCTAGATATTAGAATTGTTTTCAGTGAGAGGCTTTATCCAATAGAAGCTACTTTACCATTTGGAGTTTCTAGGGTATATTTAAAATAAGTCAACTGTTAAGTATTTTGTTTGCTATATTTTACATGAAAGAATAAAATGGTAATACTAGAAGTTGAAAAATAATCTGATGAAAGTACTGCGTTGCAAAATTAGTTTTGTTCTTTTTAATAATTATTTCAGTATCGTCACAGTTAAACATTTCAGCATGAAACATGGTTTTTTAAATTATAATTTTATTATGAAAACTTGTCTCCAGCTTACATTGGTTTTATGTAGACAAGAGGCATATTTTCTGACTTAGGAGGGAGCTTCCACATCACACTGACCATCGGACTGAGCACATTCTGTTTAGCAGGCAGAAGCTTTGGGCCCTGCAGTCTCTAGGAGTTTACCAAGGGCACTGTGGTGCATGTGCCTTAGTTTTGTCTTGCCTTGGAACTGTAAACCCAGAATTCTATACTCAATTTTACATCAACAAACATATCCCTCAAATGAACTTTTGTCAGCTTAACAATGATGTCTCTCTGCTTAGGCATGGAGTTCATTGGACAGCTTACTGAAAATTTCCCTCACATTAAATTTGGGAAGTTTTCAGCCGTTATTTCTTAAGATAAATTTTTAGACCCGTAAATTGGGCTGTGGTCCCAATATCTCCTTCAAGGGATGCACCCGGTCACCTGTCTGCTTTCACCTGGGTGCCGTTTCACTCCACCACCTTCCAGGAGTGCCGCGGGCTGGGGACCAAGCCCTTCACAGATACGCCTGTGGGGGCACTCAGAGCCCAGCTGTAGCAGTGTGTAAGAGCAGGTTTCTGATGAGGGGCAGACAGCTATTCAGGAAAGAAGTAAAGGTTCAAAATGAAGCCATTTGCTTAAAAGTAAAAGTTAAAATCTGAGACTCGAGGGAGGTAAGAGGGATAAAAGGAAGTATAGAGGTCTGACACCATCATGTAACAAACTCTGTGGTTTCTCATTATGTCTTTGTCTAATCCAGAACTTTTTAGAAAAATCAACCGAGAGAGAAACTCGTCAAGAATATGCTCTGGCTATGATTCAGTGCAAGGTTCTGAAACAGCTGGAGAACTTGGAACAGCAGAAATATGATGATGAAGATATCAGCGAAGATATCAAGTTTCTTTTGGAAAAGCTTGGTGAGAGTGTCCAGGACCTTAGGTATGTTATTGTTATCATTTAAAAAGTTCTTACATACTGGATTGTTGGCTGTTTGAATTGCATACTCTTTTGGGGGGATGAGGTAGGCGGGTTCTTGCTGTGTTGCCCAGGTTGATCTTGGACTCCTAGGCTCCAGGGATCCTTCTGTTTCCGTCTCTCAAGTAGCTAGGATTAGAGTTGCACCTGATGATTTGCATAGTTTTTAAAGAAAATCTGAGTAGGTTGCCAAATATGAACAAGAGATTTCTCTGCAGTGTGCTGTGTCTATTGAGACATAGTTTTTACATGGTGACAGCTGATGAGAAGCGTGCATTTTCTCATTTGGGGCTGTTCACACTGTTCTCTCTAATAGAATGATAGGATGGACGTAGCTGGTTTACTTCTGTTTTTGTTGTTACCAGATTTAGGATGTGAATGTTAACAACACTAGGTCAATCTTTACAATCTTTGATGCTGCATTAAATACTTTATTTGAACAGGAGGCTATCACTAATGTACCCAATACATCCTGGTTATTTTAGTTTCTTTTTTTTTTTTCTTTTTTTTGGTATCCTGGTTATTTTAATTTACCAAGTCAACATTTAATGACTACATGTCTTTTTACATTTTTACTTGAAAGAGAATTAAAGCATGCTCTGATACTGTCTATTGGTTACCTGATTTTAAAGAGCATATTTTAATGCCTTGAATAATCAACTTACTATGTAAATAGGAATGTTTTTTGAAGTACATTACAGTTTGTTACATGTACAGATGTTTTGGTTTTTAGTTAATCTGTTAATTACTAAGTGACTTACATTGTTAGTAATCACATTGTAAAATACTGTACTGATGGTTGTGATCTTGTCTTTATGATGTACTTACAGGATTTATAGTATGATAGTATTAATACATGCTTTTTCATGTTAAAGTATTCTGAGTTTACATATGTTTACATACTCCTGATGTCTGGCAAGTAACAGTATTTCAAGTGTCATGGTAGAAATTCTAAGAATCTCTTCTTTTTTAAAGCTGATACACATTCATGTATTTAGTGGGGAACAGATTTTGAAAGCAAATGCTCATTTTAGTGTTTCATGCCAAGCATTTAATTTTTTATTTATTTATTTTTTGGGTCTTTTTGAGAAAGGGGCTTGCTCTGCAGTTCAGGCTGAACTCACTTTGCTGAACTCACTTTGTAGCCCAGGCTGGCCTTGAACTTGCAGTGATTCTCCTGTCTTCCTCCCAGTGCTGGGAGTATAGGTTTGTGCAACCACACCTGGCTTAGCATTCAAAGTTGATAGGCATGTTGGGCCTTAGTACTCTGAATAAAATTTCACATTATTTATTAAAGATTCTTTAAACTGTTTAATCTTTGTTTAGGGGTAGTTTGCAGAGATTTGTAATCAAATCATCATTGAAGGTATTTTATTTTGTTTAGTGTTGGATAAAGTTGGATTCTTATATAAACTTGGAATTCTTGAAAAATTTTTATAGCTCCTTTGATGAGTACAGCTCAGAACTTAAATCTGGAAGGTTGGAGTGGAGTCCTGTGCACAAATCAGAGAAATTTTGGAGAGAGAATGCTGTGAGGTTAAATGAGAAGAATTATGAACTCCTGAAGTAAGTTTTAATTCCAGCTTAAATTCTTAATACCTGTTACTCCAAATCCTCACCGATACTTGTTTTTGCTCCTCTTCATATTGTAGTTATTCTGTGATTTTAATTCATAGTTTTTGCTCCATGTGGCCAGCTACCTTCTCAATGCTTCTGGCCGTTGAGACAAGTTCTTTTCTTGGAAAGGTGTCTGTTCAAGCCTGCCTGGTTTCACCCTGTTTTCAGGAGAGTTCTGCATTCTGAATGTGAGTCTTGTCACACGCTCATGGGAGCCGTCTTGTCTCGCCGTCTCCTTTCTGTTCACTCGTTAGCAGCATCTTTGCGGGTGTTGATGCACAGAAACTCAGCTCAATGGCGTGGCGTGTTGATCTTTCACAGTATGGCTTGGCCGGTGTCCGGTGTTGTAGTGAACAGCGTTTTGCTTACCCAGGGCCGTGCAGAACCTTCTGTGTTATCTTATGGAAGCTGTTACTGTTTTGTCGCTTACATTGGTATTTCCAGTCCCTCTGTCTGAGGTAGGAGTCAGGCTTTACCTTTTTCCGTATGTAAGTGTCTAGTTGAAGCAAAGGGACATTTTCTGCGGCGTTCTTCAGGCTTACCTTTGTCACAATACAGTGACCAGATGTGTACATGTAGCTTTCTTTTTTAGTGAGACGTTGTTTATATACTATGCAGCTTAATGGTTTGTAGTATGTTCATGCTGTGCTTAACCAACAACACAATTTAGGACATTTTCATCACTTCACAAGACACCGTATGTCTTATCTCTGACCTCTGTCCATCATTCTACCCAGCCCTAAGCAACTGCAAATCTGCTTTATAGGTCTGTGAACGTTTGTGTTACTGAAATCTCATGTGAATGGAATCACGTCTGTCCTTTCTGTAACTGACTCTCCACTTACCGTATGTTCAAAGCTCAACTGTGCTGTACCATTTATCTGTACTTTATTCATTTTCATGACTAAATACTATTCCATTGTATAGGTAAGGCTACATTTTATTTATGAACTCACCAGTTTAGGGACATTTGGGTTGTTTCTACCATTTGGTTACCTTGTTGCTGCCAGTAGTGTTTGCTGTACAAGTTGCTATGTACATCTACGCTTTCGTTTCCTTTCTTGATAGACATGAGGAGTGGAATCGCTGAGTTGTGTTACATCCCCATGTTTAGCCCTGTGGGGGCCACCAGATTATACTCCACAGTGGTGTCCAGTTTTACGTTCCCGTTAGGAATGAGTGATGTTTGGTTTCTGTGCCTCCTTACCGAGACGTGTTCTTCCTTGGCTTTCTGATTCTCTTCATCTGAGAAGAGAATTAGTGGTAGCGGTATCTCATTGAAGTTTCTGTTTGTCTTTCCTGATGGCTGCGCCTGTGAGCTTTCTGTTGCTGGGCATAATACCTGACCCCTACCACTTAAAGGAGGAGAATCTAACACGGTCACAGCGGGGCCACAGTTCACAAGCCCCGCTGCCAGGCCGCGTGAGCCTCCTGCGGTACGGCATGACTGTTGTATCAGGCGGCTTTTTCATTAGTCTTTTAGTAAAAAGATGGATGAAAGCGATCACATTGTTTGTACCGCCAGTGGCACAAGTTGTCTGATGGGACAGTGTGTGTCCCATGGGACATGTGGGTACCACCGTGGTTCAAGCAGGGAGGAAGGTGCTAAATCTGGCTCCTGCGTCAGGGGATTCGGTTGGCTGGCTCTGGGTGGAAATGCCACAGTAGAGGGGCCTGCGGAGGCCTGTTGAAGGGAAGCTGTCCCCGCTTGGTGGCCGGGGTGGGGGGGCTGTGCAGCCTTTCAGGTTGCTGTCCCGGTGAGCAGCCTCTTCCCTGCCAGGCCTGGTCTCTCACAGCACATTCGGCTGTGAACTCGTCGCTGGTGGGCCCGCTGTTAGGCATAACACGCTCCATGCACTTACCATCCCAAAGCCTCACTGCTGAACACAGGAGGTTTTTGAGGGACCCACAAGCTGAAATCTAAACTTAATTCTAATCAGTGTAACCGTACCCACGTGTGTCCAATGCCTGTCGTATTAGGCGACGGGCTCAGGCTGACACCTGGAAGTGCTGCTGTAAACTGTTACGCGTAGTAAGTCAACGTGCCGCTCCGCTCTCCTCATGGCTGGCTTGCTGTTCTGTTTTCTCAAGTTGTTTCACATTTGTTCCTCCAACTTCCTAATTCAATGTTTTGGTATTTGTGTTTTACCTCTCATTTTGTCTGTCCTCATGGGCTTATGCTTTTAAAGATTATTTTTACTTTCTTTTAAGTGAGGTATCTGTATAAGCAGAGGTGAATATTTGTGTCTGACTGAACATTTTTGGCAGATACGCCTTTGTGGTGCAGACTTCATTTTCTGTGTGTTACTGGTAATGATAAATTCTTGTTATTTAAACAGCGAGTGGCTGATGGATGGTGGCAGTAGTGGTGGGTAATGGGAAGTGACAGTCACAGAGTATCTTTCAGACTGCCTCATCACTTTCAGGTTTTAATAATAACAGAAAGCCAGTGAGTATTTTTTAAATCCAGTCTTTGGAAAAGTTGGATATGATGGGGGAGTGTTGTACAAGTTATTGCTGAAGCAGCGCCTGTGTCTTTGTTATGACCCACGTGATGACAGCTTTCCGCGAGTACATTTCAGTTGTTACGGCTCCTTCAGATTACTTCTATTTACCTCTGTGTGACCCTGTGTGGTTTTCTGAATGACCAGGAACTGTGTGTTATGGTGTACTTTTGGTTTGTATTCAATGTTGAAGTCATCGTGTGAAATCATGGTTTTATTCCTGTAAATTACCTGCGTGGCCTAACTGACAGGAGATCATTCTGTGTTGAGGATTTGACTGATACACGCCAGGCTATGGTATGTGATGAGCAAAGCACTGCCAGTGTACATCTGATGGTCAGAGAAAAAAGAGCTGCACTTACAGTTGATAATGGGAAGGTGTTCTTAGGGCAGGTCTGTGCCAACAGAAACAAAAGGGTGGCATGAACAGAGAAGTGGTTCTTCTTAAGGTTTTTAATGAAATTGAAAGAGAGGTAATACTCCCCAGTTCTTTTCTGAAAGTAAGCATTACCCTGATACCAAAGCCAAAGAAGGATCCAATCCAAAGAGAACTATAGGCCATTCCCCCTCATGGACATGCAGAAGTCCTCACTCAGATACTGGCAAGCAGCATGCAGCAAATCATCGAGAAGATCATACACCATGACCAAGTAGCATTCATCTCAGGGATCCAGGGATTGTTGAGCATACGCAAATCAATAAATGTAATATGTCACATTAAGAGAACCAGGGACAAAAATCACATGATCTTCTAGATAGCTGCACAAAAAAATCATTTGACAAAGTACAACTCCATATGTGATAAAAAAACCCTAAAATTAGAATAGAAGATCTTTATTACAAACCAACAGCTAACATCATACTGAATGGACAAAAACTAAGAATTTCCACTCTAAAATCAGAAACAAGGCAGAGATGTTCACTATCACCACTCCTTTCAATATAGTTCTGGAAACTTTAGCCGGGGCAATTAGACAGACAGACAGACAGACATAAAGAAGGAAAGAGGGAAGGAATATAGGTAGGAAAAGAAAATGTTAAATTGTCATCATTTGCTGATAACATGATACTCTACATAGAAGACCCCAAAAACTTGACCAGAAGACCTCTAGAACTCATCACCAAATTTGGCAGCATAGCAGGATACAAAGTGAATACTCAAAACTCAATAGCATTCCTATATGTGAATAACAAATTCACTGAGAGAGAAATTGGGGAAACAACATCTCCCATAATAGCATCCAAAAAAATGGAAAACCCAGGAATCAATTTAATGAAGGAACAGAGTGTAAAGGTTTGAAAGTGGCCAAGTGAGGTGTAATTGTGAAACCCTCAGAAGAATACAGTGGTAGACAACGACTTTGCGGGGGTGTCAGCATGGTACCTATGCTCCATTGCACTCTGTAGAGAAAAACAGAAGTTGATCTTTGGGATTAAATGTGTTTCAGAATCTTGACAAAACTGCTGGAGGTGTCAGACGATCCACAAGTCTTAGCCGTTGCTGCTCACGATGTTGGAGAATACGTGCGCCATTATCCACGTGGCAAACGGTAAGGGAGACCGTTGGTTTGCTTTGTGTTACTCTTCAGCACAGAATCCTGAGTGACGCCCTCACCTAAACAGAGCATGTTAGCGGAGGGCTAATAAGGAGTAAATGAGATCAAGAGTGCTGTAGTGTAAAGATGCAAGTACACGTGAGCTTATACTACTGTGTAGGAGCCAACAGAGATAACATTAGAAATTCATGTTAGAGATTTCCATGCCTTTGTCTTGGTCCTTATTTTGTATAAAATACTAAGGCATAATAAAAATCATGTCAGTGATTAGACAAAGATATATCCCTTCACACAGAGAAATTGCCCCTTTCCTGAAGTACACAAGTGAAGGGTACATTATTTTACATCTTTATTTTGTTTTTCTATGTCTGGTTCATTGCAGCTCAGGCTGTTTTTTTGTTGCTTGATGTTTATAACCCTGACTCCAAAATTATGCCAGTTTCATTTGGAGCAATTTGTTGGTACTGTGGAATGTCACATGGATTGTACATGTTTGCATTATTGACACTCTTAGATGGCTTGGAGTAGGTAATGTGAAATCCACTTTTGGGTTTGGATGTGTGAGGGATATCTCTGTGACATAAACAGGTCCCTGTGGCATAAACGTGACTGTTTCCCTTGTAATTCTTTTGGGTTGAAGTATTGACCACAAACATCTCAGAACTTGGCATGATGGATACATGTGTCAGATGCACCATGGTAGCATCTGGGTTGCTGGCGTGGTTCTGCACTGC
The DNA here is from genome assembly GCA_004027595.1 of Dinomys branickii. NCBI lineage: Eukaryota > Metazoa > Chordata > Mammalia > Rodentia > Dinomyidae > Dinomys > Dinomys branickii. The sequence continues at coordinate 455 of PVLD010016571.1, read as the reverse complement.
AGTTGGAGCTCATCTTGGAGATAAATGAGAGAAGAATAGTCAAGCAGTAGTTGGAAGACTATTTAGGGTGTTAGCATATGCTTCAGGGAGAGTGGGAAGTGATTTGAGTGAGCTGAGTAAGACACTTGATGGACTTTGGGACATTTTCATTTTTTTGTGGTAGTGGAAACCCTACTGGACAGGCATAAAACTATCTTGGGCATACATCAGAAAACAGATGGCTGCAGATAGGGGTGTGTGTGAGTGTGTAAGAAGAAGTTCAGCACACGAAGCTGCAAAAAGATAGAAAATTATTATTATTATTATTATTTTTTGTTTTTTGTTTTTAATTTTATTTTAAAGACAAAAGAATGGAGACATATGAACCAGAAAAGCCATAAACAATACAGAAAATACAAAGTTATACAGAATATAGTAGGGAATTAGAACTGGATGTTGTATTACATAGTTATCTT
>PVLD010016570.1:0-44564 GCA_004027595.1 Dinomys branickii | reverse complement strand
TGCATGTCTGTATATGGGTCCATACATCTACAATTCGAAGATATCAATGGATAAAGCAACAACTACTGTTGAGACCATATCACCTTGTCTATAGATTAGTTGTGATTGTACTATTTTCTATGATAATGGGTGTCTGTTTGTCAATATGTTTTTGTACTTTTATGTTTCTAAAATAAAAAAAAAAATTAAAAAAAAAAAAGCTGGAGTACCCAGAATAGCTTGAAGGTGAAGAGTGTCCATTCATCTTGGTCATTCATCCGTTCATGTAGTCCTCCCTGTGGCTGGAGACCCACCCAGCCTGGCATCCACTTGCCTTCTGGCTGTCTCCTGATCATGTGTCCTTTCCAAGCTGCCCCAACTGCCCTGGCCTCTTCACTTACTTTATACAAATTGAACACATTCCCCTCTCAGGACTCCCTCATATGCAGAGCCCACTACCTGGAATTTTCTTTCCCCTTATATATGCATGGTTCATTCCCTCCTCACCTTAGATATCTGTTCAAATGCCATTTTATTACAGAAGTGCCATTCCTGGCCACCTATGCCAGTGGCTTGCCCCACTCCTCTTATTCTACTTGACTTTTTTTCTCACTAGTACTTATCACTATGTGACATAAAGTGTGTGTGTATATATGTATGTATAATTGTATATATGTATGGTGATATATATGTGTTATGGTTTATGTCTGGATGTCCCCCTAAAGCCTCATGCAAACATGGAGGTGCAGGCTTTATGGAAGCGGCTGAATCTAGAGTTTTTGATTGGTTCATTGTCTAGTGCTGGAATTGGGGGTATGAGTGCTACACCCATCCTTCATATACTATAAGGAAGGGAAAGAGGCTTGTTCTCCCCCTTTTGCTCTTGCTGCTTTTGATGTCTTCCACTGCCATGAACAGTTGCCCCTCTGCCAGGTCACTCTGCCTTGGAGCCAGCTGATTATGGACTGAAACCTCTACAAATTGTGAACTAAATAAACCTTCTTCCCTTCATTTTGGGTGTTGGTTATTTTGTCTCAGCAATGACAGAAACGTAACCAAGACTCTGTGTGTGTGTGTGTGTGTGTGTGTGTGTGTGTGTGTGTGTGTGTGTGTATACACATTTTATCTTTAGGACGGTCTTGTATTTATCAAAACACTGTGTACATATGAGACAAGATCAAAACATACCATTAATGTTTAAATTTTAAAAACTTTGTTACAGTAAAAAGCATATTTCAGAATGCTACTAATCTCAAAATTTTCACCTTTGCTTTGACCACCTTTATCCACGAACTTTTCCACTTTCTAAAGCAATTCTAAAAGTCCTCTTTCATGAGTGTCTTTATGAGGTGTGATCAAATCACAGTGGAGGCTGCTGTAAGTGCCACTCACTAGAAAGACAGGCTCGGCTCGTGAAAGTGTCAAGACGTGTCTTCACCCCCTTTTGTCACTGGATCTGGCACTGTGAGATTTCTAGCTCTTCCCCAGAGGCCAGATGACCCTAACAGGTAAATGCTTTGAACAGATTCAGGACATCAAAGCACCCATGACAGCACAGCTGAAGATATTCATGTACAAAGACTCATAACCATTTCAGAGAGCAGCAAGCGTAACAGAATAAGTGTAATAAAGGGAAGGGAAGTATTTTGAGTGAGACTAATGGCAAGGTGTCTCTGTAATAATTTTTAAAAATTTAAATACATATCACATGTTTCTGTCACACTATGCCCTGTAGTACAGCAAGTTCCATAAATCCCTCAGCCAGTTTTCCTTATTATTAAGATCACACATGAGTATGGAAACATTTGTTAACAATTAATGAACTAATACTGATACATTATTATTAAATAAAGTGAATACTTTATCCAGGTTTCCTTTTGCCTAAAGAACTTCATACATCCCAGGATCCCATCCAAGATATCATATCATATTTAGTCATTGTGACTCCTTAAGCTCCTCCAGTTTCAGATGACCTTGATGGTGTTTTCAGGGTACTGGTCAGATAGTGTGCAGAACATCTTTCACTTGGTATTCATCTGATATTTTCTCATGGTTAGACTATGGCTTCAATTTTCCAGAAGAAACACAGGTGAGACAATGGTGCCATTCTCATCGTATGACCTTACGGATTTATTGTCACTACAGCATCATTGTTGATGTTGACCAGATCACCTGAGCTAGTGCTTGCCAACTTTGCACAATATAAAACTGATCTTTCCTCCGTCTCCTTACTGGGCTCTGGAAAGAAGCTGCAGTGCACAGCTCAGACGGCAGGAGTAAGAGGTTAGGGGGGCAAAGATAAATCTGGAATTCTTCTGCATGGGAGATGTATCTCTTCTCATTATTCATTCATTTAATAACATTTATGTTTGGGATTATGATCCAATATTACTTTATTTTTGCTCAGTTACTCTAGTTTTGGCCATTGTTAGCTCTTCAGCTGGCTCCTTTACTTTTTAACATAACCCCAAAATTAGGTTTTGCAGGGTAATTCATTATTTTTCCCAACTGTCTGATAATGCTCCAGCCTTTTCTTGTATATTTCCGGTTCCAGCATGAAAATCAACCATTTTTCCAGGGAGCCTGGTTCTTGTTAATGGAGAAGGGTGGTTGAAAGCAAAATCTGGATACTAACTGTTTTTATTGCTCCTGAGCTCTTGTGTAGCTTCTTGGACTCCCTGCTGACAGAACAAGGAACGGTGTGGGAACATACCCTTATCCACAGATACCTATCTTCTCTGTCTGTATTAAGCTGGCCATGAGCTCAGGCTAATGTGCCCAACTGTAGTGAATTACCCCGAGTGTCATTTCAATCTCCTCCTCTTTCTTATCTGTAAACACCCACCCACATGATGAAACACCTGTCTCCCACATCTGCCATCCTCTCGCTTAATGTTCAACTTCAGTATACAAGTATAGAAACATCAGATTTGTTAACCTATACCCCTGCAGGTTACAGACTGTCTACTTACTTGTCTATAGATCAGACTGTCAACTTATGCGGCTTACAGGTATTTCTCTGTTTTGGATTTTTTAATTTTGTTTTCATCTTTGCCTTTGGTTTTACCTTTTACTTGTTTCCAAAATTATTTACATACCTTCATACCCGCCTCTCCCTTTGGGGAGATTTTCCCATACATTGGTATTACAGTTAGATTGCTTGTCACAAACTATTGTCTGTCCTGTGATTCTCCCTCCACCTAATTTAAAATTTCCCTTCCACTGAGTGTTGGGACCCAAGCTCTCAGTGTTTACTACCACTGTACTTTAATACTGTCTTTTCCAGAATGTCATCTCATTAGAATTATGCAGTGTGCAGCCTTTTAAGACTGGCTTTTTAAATGTAGTAATATGCACTTAAAATTACTCTATGTGTTCCCATGGTTTGGTACCTTATTTCTTTTTAGTGGTAAATAATGTTACATTATATAGATGTAGATGTTTGTGTATCCATTCACCTGTTGAGGGAGACCTTTGCCCTTTCTAGCTATTGGTGATTTTGAAAAAGTTGTGTAAAACTTCACATGAAAGTCTTTACGAGGGTAAGAGCTTTCAAATCAGTTGGAGCACAATTTCTGGGTTGTGTGGTAGCACTATATTTAGCTTTGTGGTAATCTTCCAAACCTTCTTCCAAATAGGTTGAAATATTTTGCTTTTCCACTAGCAAAGGAAGCATTCCTATTGATCTACATTCTTTTACTATTTTATATTGTCAAATTTTTGGAGTTTAATCATATCACTGTTATTTTAACTTACAATTTCCTGATGACAAATGATGTTGAGTAGAATATCCTTTTATATGTTTATTTGCTACCTATATGTTTTCTTTGATGAAATCTATGTTTATTATCTTTTGCCCATTTTTTTCACTAGGTTGCATTTATTATCATTGAAGTTCAGGTCTTCCTTGTATATTCTGGATACAAGTTCTTTATCAAATATGTGTTCCCTCTAGTCTGTGACTGGTCTTTTCATTCTCCTAAAAGTATCTATCCCAGAGCACTTTAAACATTAGTGATCCAGTTTATCATTTTTTCCCCATGGATTATGCTTTTTGTGTTGCCTTTCCAAATCCAACATAACAGACTTTCTCTTATGTTACTGTCTTAATATTTCAGTGTTGATCTGTGATCCATTTAGAATTCACTTTTCTGAAGGGTGTGTTATAAATATCTCAATTCACTATTTTTAACATGGATGCCTAGCTGTTTAAACATGATTTATTGAAAAGAGTATCTTATATCCTTTGCATTACCTTACTTGTCTACAGATCAGTTGACCCATACCTATGGGCCTATGTCTGGGTTCTGATTTTGTTTTATTGACCCAACATCTATTCTTTCACCAGTACCACACTGTCTTTATTGTTGTAACTTTATGGTAAGGAGAAAGTTGGGTAGTTTTATTATTCCTGTCTGTGTTCTCTTTAGTATTGTGTTGATTAATCTTAGCTTTTTGCCATTCCATATAAACTTTAGAATCATTTTATTGATATTTACAAAATAGATGCTGAAAGTGTATATTGTTCAATCTTTCCATGAACTTGGGAGAATCTTCATATACTAAGTTTTTCAAAGAATAATTCCCCATTTACTTAGATTTTATTTTCTTTCTTTCATCAGAGTTTTATAGTGTTCCATGAGTATATGCTGTACATTTTTTGTTAGACATACCTGTTTCAGTTGTTGAAGCATGCTATCATAAACAGCATTTTTACTTCAATTTTCAATTTTTTATTGTTGGTAATTGCTGGAAAGCAATCAACTTTTGTAGTTTAACCTTGTATCCTGACACCTTACTACTTGTTTGTTGACTTTTTGCTACAATTACTATTTTATTTGCTTTAGATTTTAAGTTGCAACACTTTTTCTCTAGTTTCCTAAGGTAGGAGCTTAGAGTATTGATTTTTAAATTGTTTTTAATGTGTAAATTTAATACTATAAATTTCCCTTTAAGCACTATTTGTGCTACAACCAACCTATTTTATTTAAAACACTTTAACTCGGGGCTGGGGATATAGCTCAGTGGAATAAGCGCTTGCCTAGCAAGTGCAGGGTCCTGAGTTCGATCCCCAGTACCGCCAAAAAAAAAAAAAAAAAAAAAACAAACCAACCAAATAAAACACTTTAACTCCTCTTGAGATTTCTTTTTTGACTTAGGTTATTTAGGAGTGTGTTGTTTACAATTATTGAAGGATTTTTCATTTCCCTTTCTATTACTGATTTCTAGTTTAGTTCCACTGTAATATGGAAACATATCATATAAAATCTCTCTGCCTTCCAGTTTTTAAGTGTTCAGACCAACTGCATAATTACTGGTTTTCTGCCCGCTTGTCCTACCACTTACTGAGAGGGGAGTTGAATTCTCCTACTATAATGTTGGATTTGTCTATTTCTCCTTGCAATTCTATCTGTTCATATATTTTTACACTGTGTTGCTAAATGCATACACATTGAGGATTATTATGTTTTCTTGCAGAATTTATCAATATGTAATACCCCTTATCATTATGTAAGTAATCCTTTATCCCTGATGTCTTATTTGTATGACGTTAATGTGGCTACTAGCACTTTGAGTAGCATAAGTACACTTTTTCCATCCTTTTACTTCTAATATAAATCTTTTGGTCCTTGGGTTTTACCTTTTATTATTACATGTTTACAGGATGTAATGATTCCATTTCTCATAGAGAGTTGGTGCATTACATAACATACCTTAATTCTTCGTCATCCCCTTCCTCTCCTCTCCCTCCATCTCTTTGTCTCCTTTCATGTGCAAAAATTCTATGTACCCATTTCCTATCATCTACATTGTATTTTGCTTTTTATTTATATTTTTGGCTTCTCATGTCAGAAACCATGTGATATTTAAGGTTGTTTGTCTGATTTATTTCCCTTAATAATCTCAAGGTACCTCCATTTACCTACCAGGGACTGAAATTTATCAGTCTTTATGGCAAAGTAGTACTTCTTTATGTATAAATACCATGTTTTCCTTATCCATTCATCTGTTGAGGGACATACAGCCCACTTCCAGGATTTAGCTATTATGAATTGTGCATCTATAAACTTGAGTATGTATATATCACTGTAATATGATGTCTTTAACTCTTTTGGGAAACTATCAAGAAGGGGAAATAGTCGGTCATGTAGAATTTCTAGTTTTAGTTTTTTGGGGTTTTTCTGTAATTATTTATTAGTGGTTCTACTAGATTACATTACCACCAACAGTGTAGAAGTTTGCTTTTTCCTACAGCCTCATCAGCATTTGTTATTATTTAATTTCTTGATGGTAGCTGTTTTTTCCTCAGTAAGTTGGAATCTCAGTGCTGTTTTAAATCGCATTTTTATATTGAAAAAGTAGGTTTCTTATAGATCTCATTTTTTATCTACTGTAGCAAACGCTTTCTTTTTTCTAGTGTTTTTAGACCATTAAAAGGATTACTTACTATAAGTGGAAGGATACTTACCATGTTGTAACTATCTTATATTTATTATACTTATTTTTAATTAACCTAATGTTTGTTGTTTGTTTTTTGTTGTTGTTGTTTTGAGATGGGGTCTTGCTGTGTTGCCTGTGGTGGCCACAAACCCTAGGCTCAAGCAATACCCATGTCTCAGCTGCCAAATTAGCTTAGACTATAGGTGTGTCACCCTTGTTTATTCGTTATTATTCTTTCTTTCCCCTCATAGATTTTTCCAGTTTCTTTAAAATTCATAGTATATGGTTTTGATACATAACAATTATATTCGTTTTGGGAAATATATATATGATATATGATATATATATATATATATATATATATATATATTATATACATATCATATATATGTATATCATAATCATTTTCTGACCCCCTTCCCAGTCCCTACTCTCCCCTACCTCTTCCTCTGATCCCCTTCATGTCCAAAAAACCTGCTTTCCTGTTTTCTGCCAATTTTCCTTTATTTTACTCTTTATTTATATTTTGTGTTTCTCGTATAAATCATGCAGCATTTAACCTTAAGTATCTGATTTTTTATTTAGCATTCTGACCTCAAGATCCATCCATTTTTCTAGAAATTATGTGAATTAATTCTTTTTCATGGAAGAGTAAAATTCTTATATAAATACATATTTTCCCCATATATATCCCATTTACCCATTTGTCCATTTGTGAGCATCCAGACTGGTTCTATAGTTTAGATGTTGTGAATTGTACTGCTTTAAACATGGGCATGGGCTATCACATATAGCATAATGTCTTTAACTCTTTCAGGAATATACCGAGGAGACCCATCACTGGGTCAAATGAAATTTCTAATTTTAGTTTTTTGAAGAATCTCCATGCTGATTTCCACAGTGGTTCTACTCATTTACACTCCCACCAACAATGCCGGTTTCCTTTTTCCCTATATCCTTATCAGCATTGTTTGTTTGTTTTGTTTTGGGGTGTGTGTGTGTGTGTGTGTGTGTGTGTGTGTGTGTGTGTTGCCAGTGCATGCATGTGTGCATGCGTGTTCTTGTTGATAGCTATTTTGACTGGGGTGAAATACAAGCCAGGTGTTGTTTTGATTTGCATTTCTCTAATAGCTAAAAGTGCTGCATACTTTTTATGTGCATATTGGCCATGTGTACTTCCTCTTTTGAGAAGTATATGTTAATTTTATATCTCCTTTTTTGAATGGATCATTTGTTTTGAGGGGTCTAATTATTTTAACTTATTTATGTGTTCTATATATTCGTTCTCTATCAGAAGAGCCACTTGGTATGTTTTTCCACTCTGTAGGGTATCTTCTCACTCTCTTGATTGTTTCTTTTGCTGGGCAGAAACTTTTTTATTTTAAAGAGGAAAAACCTAACAAAACAACAACAGTGCAGACAAAAGCAAAAACAACACAAAAGTAACAAAAGTGAAATGTGACCTCAAAACAAAATGATACGAATTAACAGTGGTTACTACATCATATACTGTTATCTTCAATGAAGTTGCTCAGTCCACCAGACATAAGAATGTAAGACTGATCAAACAAAGACAGTAACAAGTAATAAAAAAACACTGGAAATGATACAGAGCTTCACCACATAGGATGATAGGCGTTCAACAATGGTTCTTGTACTACATATTGTTGTCTTCAGATCAGTCGTTCTGGTTACCAGATATAAGTGTGCAAAATTGGTCAAGAAAAAAGAAAATTTTAAGCATTGATTGTTCCTTTCAATAAACCACAGACATCAGCAATACAACTTTCCCAGCTATCCTTTGTATATACGTATAAATTTTGTTTTTCATTTTAAAGAGAAAAAAACAAAATACCAAAAACAAATACATAAATAAAAGAGCATAGAGAACAATGAAAATAATACAGAATTTCAAAACAAGGTGATAAGGTATTAGCAATGGTTGTTATATTACATAACGTTATCTTTAGAATGGTTGCACAGATAATCAGATATAAGCATATAAGATTGATCGAACAGTTACACATTAACTGTTCCTTTCAATAAACCAACAGATATTAGCAGAACAATTATCCCAGCCATCCTGTGTATACATATACATATTTTTTCCTTCTTTCTTTTTCCTTTCCCCTCCTTCATCCCAGTTGCTCCTTCCTATTTGAGCAGTTTCTTTCCCTTTCACAATATCTGTTGTACTCTTCGGATTTTATTTACTCTTTCAGGTTTCTTACAGTAGGGAAGAAGTAGGATGTTTACACATGTGAATCTGATTTGTTTCACTTATGAGTATGGTTTCTAGTTGCATCCATTTACCTATAAAGTCCTCTAGTTTATCTTTCTTTATAGCTGAGTAATACTCCACTGTGTAAAAGTACCACATCTTCATTATCCATTCTTCAGCTGATGGACATTTGGGTTGTTTCCAAGATTTAACTATTACAAATTGCTCTGATATAAACACTGGTGCACATGTATCACTGTGGTATGATGTTTTCAGTTTTTTTGGAAAAATACCCAGGAGGGGAATAGCTGGGTTGAATGGGACCTCCAATCCTGAAGAAACTCCAGGCTGATTTCCACAGTGATTGCACCAGTCTAACCCTCCCACCAACAGTGGAGAAGGAAGACTTCCTTTTTCCCCACAGTATCTCCAGCATTTGTTATGGGGTGATTTCTTGATGATATCCATTTTTCTGGGGTGTGATGGAATCTCAGTGTTATTTTAATTTGTATTTCTTAAATGACTAACGATGTTTAACATTCTTTCATATTTATTGCCATTTGTATTTCTTTGCCATTTGTATTTCTTCATGTGAGAAGTGTGTGTTCATCTCAGATGCCCATTTTTGTACTGGGTCTTTGAATTTTGGAGGCTTGATTTTTTAAAAATTCTTGATATGTTGTAGACAGGAGTCCTTTGTCTGAGGGACAGTTGGCTAAAATTTTTCCCAGTTCGTGGGTTTTCTTTTCACCTTGTTGGTGATTTCTTTTGATGTGCAGAAACTTTTCAATAAGATGAGATTCCATTTGTTGATTCTTTGAAGTATTTCCCTTGTGGTTTGGTTTTTGTTCATGAACTCTCTGTCTACCCGTGTCTTCAAGACTTCCACCTACTTTCTCTTCCAATAGATCTAGTGTTTCTGTTTTAATATTTAGATCTTTAAGCCGTTTTGACTTTATTTTGGTGCATGTTGATAGATATGGTTCTAGTTTTAGTTTTTGGCATGTGGAAAGCCAGTTTTCCCAGCACCATTTATTAAAGAGGCTGTCTTTCTTCCAGTGAACATGTTTGGCTCCTTTTTCAAAGATAAGATGGCTGAGTGTCTTTGTGGTCGTGTTGGCACCTTCTAGTCTGTTCCATTGATCTTCAGCTGTATTTTTTTGCCAATACCATGCTAATTTTATCACAACAGCTTTGTAGTATAATTTCAAATTGGGGATTGTGATACCTCCTTCCTTACCTTTGTTTCTCAGGATTGCTTTTGCTATTCTGGGTCTCTTCTGGTTCCAGATGAATTTTAGGAATACTTTCTCTAGATCTGTGAGGTATACCAATGATATTCTCTTTGGAATTGCATTGAATATGTATAACAATTTTGGGAGTATGTCCATTTTCACAATGTTTGTTCTTCCTATCCATAAGCAAGGAATCTTTCCATTTTTTTAAAATCCTATTTGATCTCTTTTTTCAGAGTACTATAATTTTCACTGTATAGATCTTTTACTTCTTTTGTTAGATTGATTCCTAAGTATTTCAAATTTTCGAATGCTATTTTGAAAGGTATGGTTTCCCTTATTTCTCTCTCGGTATGTTTGTTGTTTGTGTATAGGAATGCTATTGATTTTTGAGTGTTGGCTTTGTATCCAGCTATGCTACTGAGTATGTTGATTAATTCTAGGAGTCTTTTCATGGAGTTTTTGGGGTCTTCTATGTAGATTATCATGTCATCTGGCCAGAAGCTTTTAAGTGTACAATAATTCTATTATTGATTCTTGATATTATTTCTTGTGCTATTGGACTTGCGTTTTGGAAGTTCTTGCCTATGCCCATGGCTTCAAGAGTTTCCCATGTTTTCTTCAATCAGCTTTCGTGTATCTTTTTTGTTGTTGTTGTTGTTTTGTCTTTTTGAGACAGGGTCTCACTATATAGTTCAGGCTGGCCTTAAGCTTACTTTGCAGCCTAGGCTGGTCTCGAACTCACAACAATCCTCCTGCCTCAACCTCCTGAGTGCTGGGTTTACAGGTGTGCACCACCACACCCGGCTCAGCTTTAGTGTTTGTTTTTATATCTAGGTCTCTGACCCATTTTGACTTGATTTTAGTACACAGTGAAAGATACAGTCCAAAGTATAGAGATATGGGTCTTTCATTCTTCGGCATGTGGATACCAGTTTTCCCAGTACTATTCATTAAATGAGCTCTCTTTTCTAGTGTATTTTTTGGCCCTTTTGTTAAAGATGAGATCACTGAAGTAGCTTGGGGTTGTTTCTGTGTCTTCTCTTCTATTCTATAATTCTACATGTCTATTTTTGTTGCAATACCATCCTGTTTTTCTGGTATAACTTGAAATATGAGATTGTGATAACTGTCACATTGCTCTGTTTGCTTAGAATTTCTTTGGCTATTATGAATCTCTCTGGTTTCATATAAATTTTAGGATTGTTTTTATTTTCTAGTTCTATGAAGAATGTGGTTTGTATGTTACAGGAAATGAATTAAAAGTATATTCCTTTTGGTAACGTGGACATTTTTGCAGTACTGATTGCGTCTCTCCAGGAACAAGGAATGTTGGTCCTCTTCAAGCTCTTCTCTCCTAACAGTTTTCTGTATAGAGATGTTTAACATCACTGGTTATACTGATTCCTAGGCATTGAAGTTTTTTGAGGCAATCATAAATGGGATTGTTTTCCTGATGTCTTTCTTGGTGGGTTCATTACTGGTATATAGGCATGCTTTTCATATTTTTTGTTGATTTTGTAACCTGCTACTTTGTGGGATTTGATATTAACATTCAAATATTTGGACAATGTTTTTTGTTGTTGTCATTATTGTCCTATGTAAATTGTCGTATCATCTACTAGTAATGCCTTTTTTGACTTCTACTTTTTAAATCCATATCCTTTTTATTGATTCCACTTGGCTGATGGCTTTGGCTAAAATTTTGTGTACTTTTGAAGAGGAGTAAGAGTAGATTTCCTTCTCTTATTCCTGAGTTTAGAGATATCACTTTGTTTTTAGCCATTTAGTGTGGTGCTGGTTATGGCTTTTTCATAAATGGTTTTTATCAGTTTGAGGGAAGGTCCTTCTGTGCCTGTTTTTGTCAGGGCTTTATCATGAAGGGCTGTTGAATTTTGTCGAAGACTTTTTGCATCTGAGATGATCATATGATATTTACTTTGGCCTATTTATATAGTGCATCGTATTTACTGTTTTATCTATTTAGTTGCATTCTGGAATGAAGCTGGTTTGGTATGATATTTTTAGTGGTTAATTGAATTCCGTTTGCAAGAATCTTATTAAAGATTTTTACATTTCTGTTCAGCAAGGATATTGACCTGCAGTTTTCCTTTTTTCTGCTGAGTTTTTATCCAGCTGCATGGAATGAGATTGGCAGTGTTCTTTCCTTTTCAATTTAATAGAAAAGATTGAGTAGTATTTGGCATCAATTCTCTAAAGTTCTCATGAAATTTAGCAATGAATCCATTTGGTCTTGGTTTTTCTTAGTTGGTATTTTTATTTTGTTTCAATTTTATTGTGTGTTACTGCTACGTTCAGGGTTTTTATATCTTCTTGGTTAAATTTTGGTAAGTCATACATGTCTTGCAGCTTATTCATTTCTTCTAGATTCTCAAATTTATTGGAATGTAAGTTTTCAAAATAATTCCTTATAATCCTCTAGACTTCAAAGATGTCTGTTGTAATTTTTCCCTTTTCATTTCTAATTGCATAGGCATGGGTCTTTTCTCTTTTTTGGTTATTTTGGTTAAAGGCTTATCAATCTTATTTATCTTTTCAAAGAACAATCTGTTTGATTCATTAATTCTTTGTGCTTTTTTGTCTCAATTACATTCATTTCCAGTTGGATCTTTATAATTTCTTTTCTTCTATTAGTATTGTGTTTGAATTACTCTTGCTTTTCTAGGACCTTGAGATGAAATATTATATTTATTTGGGGTTGCCTGTTTTTAAATGTAGTATAAACTTCCCTCTTAGAACTGCATTTATTGTGCCCTTCAGATTCTGATATATTACCATTTACATTTGACTCTAAGATTTTAAAAATTTATTCCCATTTTTTCCTGTAACTTATTTTTCACTGAAGAACATATTATTCAATTCCCATGGGTTAGTGTTGTTTCTGTGGTGTCTGGTTTTATTCTGTCATGATTTGATAATTTGCTAGAGACTTTTTCAATCTATTATATTTCTTGAGACATCCCTTATGGCCTAAAATATGATATATTTTTGACAAAGTTACATAAACTCCTGAGAAGAATGTGTATTCTAATGTTATTGGAGGAAACATTCTGTAGATATAGTATCTGCTGAATCTATTTGTTGTATGATATCCTTCAACTCTAGTATTTCTTTGTTGATTTTTGTCTAGTGGACCTATATGTGAGAGTGGGATACTGAAGCCCTCTATTATGATTGCCCAATAGTTTTTGTTTTATGAATTTAGGTGTACTGACATGCATCGCATGTATATTTGCAATTGTTATCTTAGGGAATTGTTTGTTACCTTTACTGATATATAATGATCTTTTTATGTCTTCTGATCAGTTTTGGTTTGAAGCCAACTTTGCCAGAAATTAGTATGTTCTCTTGCTTGCTTTCAGTCTCCACCATGTGGAATATCATTTTCCATCTTTTCACATTCCATCTATGTGCCTCTTTGTGGGTGAGGTATGTCTCTTAACACTTAGTTGAGTATTTCAGCTTTTTCTTAATTAAATTATTCTGTATCTTTTGATTGAGGAGTTAAGCCCATTTAAATTGAATGTTATTATTGAAAGGTGTTTACTGATTCCTGACATTGTATCATTTTTCTAAAAGTCCTTTACTTTTCCTTTGGGTTAACTACCCTCCTAATCAGATTTCTTCTTTCCTTTGGACTCTTTGGTGATGTTAGCCTCACTGTCTCTGCTGAGGATTTCCTTGAGTAATTTCTGCCATACTGGTTTGGTGGACACGAATTTCTTTGGATTCTTTGTCATAGGAGGTATTTCTCTGTTAATTATAAAGATAATTTTTCAGGCTATAGTAGTCTGGATTGGCAATTATTTGTTTTATGGCTTCAACTACTTTACCTCGAGATCTTCTACTTCTTAAGTTTTGTGTTGAAAAATCTCTTATTCTAGTTGGCTCACCTTTACATGTTACTTGGTGTTTCTCTTGAGCATATTTTAGTATTCTCTTTTTGTTTGGAAGTTCTGGGATTTTTGGTGATTATTGTGTCATGAATAGGTTCTTTTCTGGCCTTGTCTACTTTCCTCATTTATCTAGCATTCATTTCATTCCCTAGACTTGGAAATTTGGGAGTGATTTCAGTGATTTTTGCAATGGTTTCAGTGAATATTTTTGTACCCCCAATTCCCTCTCAAATCCTTCTTTCAATTCTATAATCTTTGGAGTCATCTACTTTGTAATTGTTTCAGAGACATTTAGGAACTCTTGGATCAGCTTCTGGTTGTCTTTTGTTTTTTTATTATCACCGAATATATAGTCTGCTACATTGACCTTGTCCTCAAATTCTGGTATTTTATTTTCTGAATGACCAAACCTGCTGCCAAAACTTTGAAATGGATTTTTCATTTCCAGGATTTCTGCTTGATTCTTTGTATAATCTCTAATTCTTTATTAACGTTGTCATTCATATCCTGAATTGACTTGCTTAATTCATTCATCTACTTATTTGTAACTTCTTTAAACTAATTGATCATCTTATTAATTAAATCATGTAGCTGCTTGTTTACATCTTCTTTAAACTAATTGAACATATTGCTTCATTCACCTGATTGTCTCATCTTTGATCTCTTCAATTATTTTAGCTTTTCTGGTTGTTGCTGTTCTTTGCATAAAAATTCATCCACTTCAGTGCCTGTGAAACTAGCTTTTGTGGAATTTTTGGAGGCCTCTTGTTGGTTTTCTTTCTCATTATTCGTATTTGTTGTTGTTCTGAGTATTGTACTTCTTTTGGGATAGAAAGTTCTACTACTACACAGAGATCACAGTTCTGATCAAATTAGTAAGTGAATTTCTCCCTCTGAGGTGCCTTTTACTTTAGTATGCTTCAGTGTGTCTGCACTTGTTTCACCTATTTAAATACTAGGTTTAGTCCTTATCACTGCCTTGTAACAAGAGAGCAATTACCAGCAAAAACAACATCCAATAAACCAGTCATGTGTCCACACTTAACCTAAAACCTCTTTGAATATTTTTCAAAACACAGAAAGACAAAGAATAATAGGGATGATGAATAGTCTGCAAACTAGAATAAGAAAAGGGAAAGGGAGCAAGGGAATAAAATGAAATGACAAAGTAAAAACCAAAAAGAGGAGGAAAATGAGAATATAAGGGCTTTTTACACTTATTTTTTACTAGTACATTTTTGCTATATATAATAATCACATTCATCATAGGGGATTTCTACTGTGTTTGTTTTTTGGTACCAGAAATTGAATTCAGGACCTTGTGCCTGCCAGGCAAGCACTTGTGCCACTGAGTTATATCCCTGGCCTCTTGTACTGTGGATATTATATCTTACTCCCTTTTGTTATTGTTTACCATTTCCATCTCCTCCCATCAACCCATCTTCCCCTCCCCATTAACAAAGCTTTGCATTTTCTTTCCATTCTTTTTTAGTCCCTTTTCCCTTTTTTTCCCTCCCTTTTTCCTCTTCTCCTTTGAACATGTTTTTCCTACTTCCCAATATCTAGCCTTTATTTTGTTCCACGTTTACCCTTTGGGTTTTCACACAAGAGAAACAATGTGATATTTAAACTTGTGTGTCAAGTTTATTTTACTTAAAATTATGGTCTTGAGGTGCATCCATTTACCAAAAAATGACTCAAATTTATCCTTTTTTGTGGCAGAGTAGTACTCCATTGTATATAAACACTACATTTCTTTATCCATTTTTCTGTGGATGGGCATATGGGCTGTTTCCAGGATTTAGTTATTATAAATTGTGCTGCTATGAACATGGGTGAATGTATATCACTCTAGTATGATGCTGCTATAAACATGGGTAAGCATATATCACTATAGCATGATGCTTTTGACTCTTTTGGGAAGATACATAGAAGGGGAATAGCTGGGTCAAATGGAACCTCTAGTTTAGTTTTCTGAGGATTCTTTATACTGATTTCTTAGTGTTTGTACCAATTTACACTCCCAACAACAACAGACAAGTGTTCCTTTTCCCCCACAGCTTCACCAGCATTTGTTATTGGTTGATTTCTTGATAACAGCCATTCTTTCTGGAGTGAGATAGAATCTCAGTGTTGTTTCACTTTGCATTTCTTGAATGATCAATGATATTGAACATTTTTTTCACATATGTATTTGCTGTTTGTACTTCATCTGAGAAGTGTGTGTTTTTTTCAGATGCTCATTTTTTTATTGGGTCTTAAATTTGGGAGGTCTGCAGTTTTTGAGTTCTTTATATATTATGTATAGTTCTTGTCTGAGGAGTAGTGGATACATTTTTTCCCATTTTGTGGGTTGTCTTTTCAATGTGGAAAATTTTGATGGTTTCTTTTGCTGGTAAAAGCTTTTTAATTTGTTGTTTTCCCAGTTGTTGATTCTTTGTAAGATTTCTTATTTGAATAGTGCTTTTTCCATAAAATCTTTGTGTACATCTATGTCTTTGAGAGTTTTACCTGTTCTATCTTCTAGCAAATGAAGTGTTTCTGTTTTAATATTTAGATCTTTGACCCATCCTAATTTCAGTTTAGTGCATGATGAGAGATATAGGTCTAGTTTTAGTTGTCAGCATATGGAAAGTCAGTTTTCCCAGTACCATTTCTTAAAGAGGCTATCTTATGTCTAGTGAAGATATTTGGTCCCTTCGTTAAAGACAAAATAGCTAAGTGTGCTTGGAGTTGTTTCTGCATCTTCTATTCTGTTCCATTGATCTTCAGGTGGTCTGTTTTCGTTACCAGTAATATGGTGTTTTTATGACAGTAGCTTAGTAGTAGAACTTCACATCAAGGATTGTGATGCCCACTGCCTTGCCCTTGTTCCTCAAAATTGCTTTTGCTATTCTAATTTTCTTCTGGCTTCCTATAAACTTTAGGAATTTTTTCTTTAGTTCTATGAGGTATAGTATTGGGATTTTTATTGGGATTGTGTTAAATCAGTATAAAAATTTTGGAAGTATGGCTATTTTCACTATATTGGTCCTGCCTCTCCAAGGAGATGGGATATCTTTCCATTTTCTTATATCCTCTTTGATCTTCTTTTTAGAGAACTGTGGTTTTCCATGTAAAGGTTTTTCATTTCCTTCATTAGATTGATTCCTATTTTCTTTGTTTTTTAATTCTGTTGTGAAAGGTGTTGTTTCCCTAATTTCTCTCTCAGTGAGTTTGTTATTCATATACAGGGATACTATTGATTTTTGATTGTTAACCTTGTATACTGCTATGCTGCCAAATTTGGTTATTAATTCTAGGAGTCTTTGATAGAGTTTCAGGGGTAGCCTATGTAAAGTATCATATCACCAACAAATAATGATAATTTAAATGTTTTCCTATCCATTTTCTTTCTTTAATTATTCTGGCTAATGTTTCCAGCACTGTATTAAACAGCAGTGGTGATAGTAGGCATTCTTGTCTTGTTCCTGCTTTTAGAGAAAGCTTTCAGGTTTTGACTATTTAGTGTGACGTTGGCTGTTATTTTATCATAGATGGCTTTTATCAAATTGAGATAAAGACCTTTTATTTCAATTATATTTATGGTTTTTATTGTGAATGGTTGCTAGACTTTGTCAAATGCTTTTTCTATATCTATTGAGAGGATAATTTGCTTTTTGTCCTTGGTTTTGTGGATGTGATGTATTACATTTATTGACATGCATATGTTGAGCCATCCCTGCACCCTTGTGATAAATCCTACTTGGTCGTGATGTATAATCTTGATGATTTGCTGCATTCTGTTTGCCAGTATCTTGTTAAGGATTTTTGCATCTATGTCCATTAAGGAAACTGTTCTGCAGTTCTCTTACATTAGATTTTTCTCTGGTTTTGATATCACGGTCATATATGCTTCCAGGAATGACTTTGGGAATATTTATTCCCTTTCAGTTTCATTAAAGAGTTTGAGGAATAGTGGTATTAGTTCTTCACTAAAGTGGTGGCATTACATCTTTACTTAAATTCACCAGTGATCCATCAAGACCTGGGCTTTTCTTTACTGGTACTTTTAAAAAATTATTTCCTCAACTTCAATGCTCGACAATGGATTATTTAGAATTTTCATACCTTTTTTGTTCATCTTTGGTAATTCATATGTGTCAAGGAATCTGTCCATTTCTTTTGAGTTTTCTATCTTATTAGGGTAGAAGTTCTTAAAGTAGGTACTAAGGATCTTCTGGATTTCAGCAGGATCTATTCTGATTTGACTATTTTGTTCCTAATTGTATGGATTTTGGTCTTTTTTTCTGTTTCTTAGATAAAGCTGGCTAATGAATTGTCTCTTTTATTTAACTTTTAAAAAACAAACTCCTCCATTCCTTGATTCTTTGTATTTTTTAAGTCTTGATTGCATTAATTTCTGTGCTGATCTTTATAATTTTCTCCCTCATACATACTTCGGGTTTAATTTGCTTTTCTTTTCCAGAATGCTAGGTTATGTATTTGATTGATTTTTCCTGGTTCCTTGATGACTTTAACAGATCCTTCCTTTCACAATCATTAGCTGTCATGCTGTCTTTAAGATCTCAAATTCTATCTTCGACTTCATTCAAGCAGTTTTGCAAGCTTTCAATGGCAGTTTTCATTTCCTGGAAATCTCTTTGAGTCTGTTTCGTGTGTTCTAATTCTTTCCTAAATTGCTCATGTAACATTTCCACTTCTTGCCTTTGAGCTTCTAGTCTTTTATCTGTGTCTTCTCTGTATATGCAAAGCATTTCTTCCATTATTTTTTTCATTTCATTTTTTGCCTGAGAGATTATTTCAGATTTAACCTCTTCTATGGCTTGATGGAGTTGTTTCTTTACTTCAGATGCGATCATTTCAGAAATTTTAGGTGTGTGGTTTCCTAGTTCTCCTATGTCATTGTGTCCTGTACTTGTTCTGGGTGGAGTTTTGTTCTGAGACTGCATTTTGCTCCTTTGTCTTATCATTTTGAATGTCAGATGACTAGTGCTAAGCTACTGACTACCCAGGCAGCTCACAAAGTACTCTAGGGACCCTAGTTTACCTGGATGTCAAACCCAGGGTGGTAGCAGACTGTAGACCACTGGACCCAGGTACCCCAGGCAATTGCTGGGGTGCATGGCTCAGACCACACCTGCAATAGTGGGTGAGTGGGGTAGTGCTGGGCTTCAGTACCAGGGTGTCCAGTGTGTGGACGGGAAGCATGTGGGCCTCAGCCTTGAAGCCTATGGTGGTTAGGCAGCGGCTTCTGCTTCGGGTTCCACAGGTAGCTGGCAGGGGGGAGTAGGGACCTCTTCCCAACCCCAAGGACCCCAGAGCCTGAGGCCGATTCCACACTGCAGGTCTCAACCACCAACAGGGACAGGCCCTCCCAGTCTGAGCTCCTTCCTAACTCTAAGCTGTAGAGCAAAACGCAGGTGTAGGCCGCTGGTAGAGAAGAGTTGCGTTGCTCATGTGGCGTCGCAGGTCAGCCTCTGTTGCTGGAGAAAGGTCTGCATCGCAGGGCCGGGGCGCAGGCCATGAAACGCTGCACCATTCAGATGTTGGTGCAGGTCGGCCTCCGTTGCTGGAGAAAGGTCTGCGTCGCAGAGCCGGGGCACAGGCTGTGAAACTCCATGCCACTCAGATGTTGGCCCCATTTTCCGGTATCATGGATGGAATAATAGTTTCATTAAATCAGGTCTCCTACACACACGTATCACATAAACCACTATGACTGCTGCTTATTCTTCACTCTGAGAATTATTCTTCCTTGGAAATAAGCTTCTTCTGTTCACAGCCTAAGTTTATTCTTGCCTAAGAATAAATTTCCCTCTTTCCTGGTGTCTTATCAGTCACCCAGTTGCCAACAGGGGTCCTTATCATCAGTTTGTGGAGGTTTCAGTCCATACTTGGCTGGTTCTGAGGCAAAGTGGCACGTGGCAGAGAGCAACAGTTCATGGAGGCAGAACACAGCAAAAACAACCAGAGCAAAAAGGGAGGGATGGCTAGGTTATGTATTCGAGCTCATTCTGTTTTTCTGATATTGGAGTTCACCACTATAAATTTTATTTGCTTTCATTGAGTTCCATAAGTTCCAGTATTTCATATTGCCATTATTAATTAACTATAGAAACCATCTAATTTCTTCCATAATTTTACCTGTGACTCATTGACTTTTCAGACGGTGGTACTTAACTTCCATGTGTTTATGTAGTTTCAGTGGTTTGTTTTGACATTGGTTTCTAATTTCATTGCACTATGATCTGGTAAAATGCATGGGATACTTTCAGTTCCTTTCTATTTATTTAAGCGTGTTCTATGAAATAGTATGTAGTCTGTTTTGGAGAATGTCTTGTGTGCTGCTAACAAGAATGTGTATTATGTTGTTGGGTGGAATATTCTGTAGATATCTACTAAGTCCATTTGTTCAAAGGTTTGGTTCAGCTCTGACTGTTTTTGTTGATTTTTGTCTAGTTGATCTATTTGTGACAGTGGGATATTGTGGTCCCTTATTATAATTGTATTAGTGCTTACCTGAGTTTTCATATCCATTAGTGTTTGTTTTATATAGTTGGCTGTGTCAGCATTTGGTGTATATATATTTATGATTGTTGTCTCTTGAATCCTTATGGATTGTCCCCTTAGCAAATATGTAGTGGCTTTCTTTGTGTCTTTTGATCAGTTTTTACTTGAAATCTATTTTGTCTGCAATTAGAATAGCTACTCTTTTCTTCTGAGTGCCTGTTGCATGGAGTATTATTTTCCATCATTTAATTTTCAGTCTGTGAATTGCTTGTATGCAGCAATTTGTTGTATCTTGTTTCTTGATGCATTCTACTTGTTTCTTTTGATTGGTGAATTGAGGCCATTCATATTGGTGGTTGTAACTGATAGTTACTGAATTATCCTTGTCATTATACTACTTGCCTGTTGCTGGTTCCTTTACCTTCCCTTCCATTTTATCACTTCCCTTGCTTGGTAGATAGATTCTGTTGGGATTCTTGGAATTGCTGCTTTCATTGTTGTTTTTGTTTGGTTTTTTTTTTTTGTGGTACTAGGGATCGAACTCAGGACCTTGCACTTGCCAGGCAGATACTCATTCCACTGAGCTTTATCCCAGGCCTTCAATGCATTCTTCTAAGATATACTTCAGAATGTCTGGTTTGGTGGTCATTAGGGTTTTCAAGTATTCTTTATTATTTAAGTGTCTTATACATCCATCAAGTCTGAAAGATAATTTTGTAGGGTGCATAAATCTGGGTTGCATTTGTTTCTTTCAGGACTTGAAATACTTTACTCTAAACTCTCCTTGACTCTTAAGTTGCTTGTGTTGAGAGATCTACTGTGATTCTGATGCACTTTCCTCTATATATGATTTATTTCTTCTCTCTAATAGCATTTAATATTCTGTTCTTGTGTTGAATTTGTGGAATTTGGGCCACTATGTTCCTTAGTATAGTGTTTTGTTTTGTTTTCTGATTATAGCTATTTGGAGTTCTATATGCCTCACTTACTGCATGTCAAATTCTTTTTCCATGCTTGGAAAGTTTTTTCCTATTACACATATTTTTAATATCCTTTGTGCTATCTCCTGATTCTTCACTGATTCATTAATCCTATATTACTCTTCTTTGCATCATCTAGCAGCTGTTGAGATTTTTGTTGAACCTTGATATTTTAAAAAATCTTTCATTTGTTGATTGCAAACCTGTCTTCTATATGTGATATACTACCTTAACATTGGTTGACTCTGATGCATATACTTTTAGTAGAATTTTTATTATCTTGGATTCTGACGTGAGTCTGTCTTATGAGATCCAGCTCTTCTCTATGTTGGGTACTAGTATCTTTTCTAAACTCCTCTGTTTTTTTTTTCTAAACTCCTTTATTTTTTTATTGATATGTAATCTAAATTTACTAATCATTTCCTTCACTGTTATCATCATCTTATTACTCATCTGTGTAACTATTTCTGTTTTGGTTTTGTTAAGAGACTTATTCATCTATTTAGTTATTTCCACTGCTACCATTTCAGAAAACTCAGGTAGGTGTCTTTTGACTTCTTCCACCTCAGTGTCCCTGGACTTACATTGGGCAAGTTGAGAGTTGCATCTTGCTTTGTTTTCTCATTTTCGTGTGTGTGTGTGTGTGTGTGTGTGTGTGTGTGTGTGTGTGTGTGTTCTTTTGCTTTCTGCTTTGAGGCTTGTAAGTTACTTATGGTAGGTAGCTTTATTACTAGTATCAAGACCTCTTTAGGAAATGACTACTTTTCAGAGATGTCTTCTAGGCTTAACTAGTTTTTGAGTCTGTCCCAGGATCAGGCCTCTTCAATGTATTAAGGATGAGGGGTTGTAGCCTGTTTGGCCTAGTACACAGTTCTTTAGTACTTGACTGTAGTGTTGCTTATGACCCTTAGACAGCTTAGGTAATGACATACAAAGGAGATCAGTTGATCACAACAACTATGTCACCATGGCTAAAGTAGTACACTCAGTGAAAACAACAGCATCAAGCACAGACTAGAAAATGACAAACTGATAACTACAATTGACCACCTTTAACCATAGGTAAAGATTTATATAACAAAATCTAAGAAAATCAGAAAACTATATATACTAAATATCCACTCCATAGAGTGATTTTGCCCTAACCATAAAAAATTTAAAAGGGAAAAGAGAAAAAATTGAAAAATAAGAGAAACAGATTAGAAGCAGGGCTCAAGGACAAAGGAAGATTACCCAAGCTTGAGGAAACTGATGAAGAGGGAACAAAAGAAACACAAAATAAGAAAAAAAAAAAAGGGAAAAACACAGATGAGAACAAAACAAAAAAGTAAAAGCAATGTTCACACTAACAAAAAATCAAGATCAATAAAAAAAGAAATTAGAAAAAGAAAGAGTAGAAAAAAAGAAAAGAAATTTCTCTGTGGTTTCAAGCCCGTGGTTATCTCATGAGATACACAGTTTTGTGGTAGTGTCTAATTCAGGGTGTGACTCTGCTCTAACTGGTAGACAAGGGAGGTAGTCAGAGCCCAGATCCAGGCTGGATAATCACTGGCAAAATTCCAGTAGGATTAGCGTGGGATACTGGTTCTGTACATTCAAATCCACCAAAGTTTAGGCTGATCCTAGCATCTGGTCAAGGGGTTGGGGTCTGAGTTATTTAGCTTATATCACTGCATGTCTCTCACTGGCCTCACCACACCTCTCTGACCATGGATGTCTCCCATGATTGTTCCTTTCCCACTCACTATGGAAGCTTAACACTGGGTGCCCTGAGATGAGGCCAACTCATAGCTGCTTGGAGTCCCAAATTCAGTTGGCCCCTCCCTAAAATGGCATCTGACCAAAGATTCTCTCCAGGGGACATGGAAGACACTTGGACTGGAGTTACTCACCAGGTATTTTAGTGCATAGCATTTATTGCTCTGTTCCACTGCTGTGTTTCTCCCTGAAGGTCTCTGGAGTCACCTAATTTCACTATGTCTCTGTAGGTTCGGTCTTTTTGCCTTACACCACAAGCCAAGAGTTGGGGACAAAGTGTAGATTTCTCCTTCCTTTTTCTGCACTGTGGTCTGTCTCTTCAATTTCTCTGAAGGCTGAATTACCCAATTTTCCCTTCAAATCCTCCCTGGTTCCCAGAGATCACCTTCCTCCTGCTTTTCTTCCCCAAGTTGCTGTTTTCCAATGTCTGGATTCCAAATCTTGGAGAGGTTGATTTGTTGCTGCTTACTGCTCTACCATCTTCCTAAAAGTATCCAAGAACATAGGTTCTGATGGTACTATTTTCATGCCTGGACAGGAGGCTGTGTGAGAAGACAAAGAGAAAGAAAAGAAGGAAACGTAGGTGGAAAGTGTGAAAGTCTTTATGGGTGCTGTAATCAATTAATCCTGTGTCTTTTTAATCTCACCATTCTGAGAAGCTGAGGTAGGAAGATCATAAGTTTGAGGCCAGTCTGGATAACTTAGTAGTATGGTGATATCTCATCACAACAATAAAAAATAAATAGGTCTTGAGATGTAGTTGGTATCAAGGTTAACAATCCCCAGCATCAAACAATCAGTCTATCTATGTATCCATCAATCCATACAAACAAACAAGCACCCTTTGCTGAGGGAAAATCCAATAGGCCAATATAAAAATGTAAATCACTGTAGATCTTAAAATATTAATCTACACCGATAAACAGTTGCATGCATACTTACACCTTACACCCACACTTAGAGTCTGAGGGTACAAACAGATGGTTGAGTCTCTAGCGCATGCAAGCAGAAGGCAAGTTTGGAAGGAGGGCCAAAACCCCACCTAACTCCAGTCCTACTGATATTAGTCCTCCATATTTCTTAGCCTCTATATTTCTGAAGATCCTCAATGGGGTATTTACTCTTCTCCCTCCAGTGAGTTTCAGCTCAAGATTCTCTGCCAGCCACAAACTTTTATAGTGTTCCCCTTTTCTTCTCACACCATCCTTGGAACTTCTGATTTGTGGCTCAAGACTCTGTTTGCTGTTATTATCTAGATTCTGGGAGTCTCCTGGTGGGAAAACATGGAGCACCATAAGTTTGGGTAGTGGTCAGCTGCAGCAGCCTTTTTTTCTGAAAGCCTTCTGTATTGTACAGGGCGGCTAATTCTATGGACTTGGGCTGGGATCTGTGCCAGTAATTTGGATGTTTGCTGTTATTATCGCAGATTCTGGGCCAACTCCCGGAGAAACCGCGTGGCTTCTCGCTCTGTGAACAACAGTGCTCTGGCTCTGTGCTCTGAGAGCTCCTGAGCCCATGTGGCTTCTCTTCTCACTCTAGTGTTCCCACTCTGTATTTACCACGGTATTCACTGTCCACTTCAGGGTATGGTGGTTGGTGACTCTACCACCTTATGTGCCTGTGCTCTGACCCACCTCGATGCACACCTTGGAGTTTTCTGTGAGTGCTGATGCCTCTATGAGGCCATGATGAAGAATCACATTTTCTAGTCTTCATTAGGCATTTATAGGATCCCATTTTATCTCCCGACTTTACCTTATCAGTTATACTTCCGTTATCCTTTTCACTTATCCATATGCCATAGCCATGTAGTACCTTTAGTATTACTTTAAACAAGTAATTATGGTCAATTAAGCAAGAATGAAAATAAATATTTTAATTGAATTTATTCTTTCTCTGATATGTTCCCTTCATTTGTTTTCTGATCTATATCCCCTCCTCTATGAAAAACTTCCTTTAATATTTCTTGTAGAGTAGGTCTGATATCAATGAATTTCCCCAGTTTTTATGTTTGCTTTATAAAGTCTGCATTTCTCCCTCATGTTTAAAAGATAACCTCACTGGATATAGAATTCTGGGTTACAGGGGTGTTTCTTTGAAAATTTCAGCTATTTCACTGTACTATCTTCTTATTTGCATGGTTTCTGAGAAGTCCACTGTAATTCCTATTTTTGTCCCCCCCCCCCATAGTAAGGGTAAGGTATTCTCTTTCATTTGGCTTCTTTTGAAATGTTCTTGTCATTAGTTTTCTGCAGTTTTGGGATGCTATCCTACTTGGTGTTCTCTAAACTCCTGGACCTCTTATTTGTTGTTTGTTACTTATTTTGGAAAATTCTTGGCCATTATTATTTCAAATATTTCTTCTGCTCTGTACTCTTTGTTCTCTTTTGATATTCCTAATGCATGTATTATACCTTTTGAAATTGTTTTTGGATGTTCTGTGTTTTCCCTCCTACTCTTTTTGTGCTTGTTGATTCAGTTGGGGAAGTCTCTATTTCTCTATTGTCAAGTTCACTGACTCTTTTATAGGCCATGCCCAGTTTATTGCTAAGTCCACTGAAGGTAGTCTTTATTTGTTATTATTTTAAAAAATTATATTTAGGATTTCATTTTGAGTTTTCTCTCAAGTTCATATCTCTCTGCTTCTGTACATGTATTTTACCTGTTTTTCCATGTTGCTTACTTTTTCCAATAGAACACTAAAATATTCATTTTAGTTTTTTTTAAATTCTTGATAACTGCAAAGTTTGTATTATATCTGAATCTAGGTCTGCTTCATGTTTCAGTCTATGGGCTATGTTTTCTCATGCTCTTTAGAATGACTTAATTTTATGTTGAAACTTGGACATGATTTATCAGGTAATATGAACTGAGATAAATGGGACTTTACATGATATTTTATGGCAGAAATTGGGCTGTCTTTAGTGTTTAATGTAGTTGTAAGTACAAGAGGCTTCAAATTCACCCACTGACCTTGTTTTCATGCCCCCTCTTGTCTTGGGCTTCCACGAGAACTCCTTATGAGGCAGTATTTTGAGCTTTACATTTAGCAGTATTTTGAGGTTTAATACATTGATTTTTCTTTAAAATGTGATAAAGAGGGAGCATTCTATACCTCTATGAAATCTATCTTTTAGTGGGCCTGTTTACCTAAGCTGTATCCTTTATATATGTTTTTGACTCCCCTTCCACATGCACATGCACACACGTGCACACACACACACACACACACACACACACACACACTTACACACACACACACACACACACACACACACACACATTCCTTCAATCAGAAACTAGAGGTGGCTGGAGTTGGAGTAGTGTCATTCCCCTAAGTGAGAAAAGGCCTCAGGAAACTCTTCTCCTTAAAAGTAGGCCTTTGCTACGGAGAACTGTCTGGTATATTTCAAGTGCTTTCTGTTTTTCCCTCTGCCAGAGCCAACAGGGGCTCTTTCTGGGCTCTTCACAGTGAGGACAGGGCAGAGTTCATGGAGGTAAGACTCATGCAGGGGTGCCCTTCCCCTTCTGAAGTTGTGGCGCCCAGAAGTTTCTTCCTCTTGTACTCATCCACATTCTACCCTGAACACTTCAGATTATCACTGAAGAGTCTGTACTCGTGCATGGCTTCAGTAGCTTCTGTTCTAGGTGAGATCTCAGTCATAACTGTCCTCATGTCCCATCTCCCCAGACTGCAGAGTGACAGTTTGCCCTACAATCTTGATTCTCTGCTTGATCCAAAGAAAATCAGTGATTTTTACTTTGTGGGGATGAGAACAATGACTTCTAAATTCTTTACATTTTGGAGCTGTAACTACAAGTCTCTATGCATATTTCTTTAACACATTTCCATATTTAACACTTTCCCCAATAAATATGAAAGCAGGGCTTGTATTATATTCATGGCTATAGCTCAGTAGCTAGAATAGTAACTGATTTGGAGTAGATGCTCCATAAGTATTTGTTAAATGGATTAATTAATCTGTTGATTTCCATTGAGCATATTGATAAAGTAGGCACTGGGCTTGGTATGAAGATACAGCAATTAAAAAAAACACCAAAAAAACCCCCCAAAACACCACATATTTATGTTTTTTCTGGTACAAGGGAATGTTGCTATATACTTTAAATAGAAATAATAAGCTATGATAAGAGATAGGGAGGCACAGAAGCATTGAGGACATGTGCCTGAACTTCCCAAGGAAGAGAGAGGTAAAGCATTGCCTCAGGAAGTAATCAGGGGTCGAGTTGTGAAGAAAGAGCAGCTCTTAGCCTGTGAGGGAGAATCACTCAGCAGAGGAGTCAGCACAGACCTCCTGATGTCCCTGCGAGACAATGTACAAATTGATTTTCTTACCCCACTTCATGTCAAGGCAGGGTCACTGTTAAGTCACTCTCACATCAGTGTGACAGTGAATGATGGAGCAAGTGCCTTTGAGTCCAGAGGCCATTTTTTCTCAGCTCTAGAGATGACTCAGGCAGGACTCCAAGTTGCTATAGGAGCCGAGTGCACACACAGACCCTCACAGTGCCAAGGCTTCGCTAAGTCTGCTGTCATTGCCCTTTTTCTTTAAGATTTCAGCCTTACAAGTACAGAGATGAAAATCAGGGCTCTTTTGCAAATGCCCACAAGACACTGGGTGATGGGGGTTGGGGGTGGGAGTGTTGTCAGAGAAGGCAGGAAAGAAAAATAAATGTGGGCTTCTGCTCTTGAAACCTCAGCCCAGTGAGCCAGACTTTCCCGGAATCCTTCAGGCTGCTTCAAAGGCCCATTGTGGAAAGTCTCCAGATGTGCATGAAAACCTCACTAGGAGCTTCCCAGTGAAGAGGCCTTTTAAGCTTGAGCTGAGATGAAGGAAGTTGACTTGACAAGTCTTACCAGGTGGCCCATGTTCTGAAGGAGTCCAGATTCTACCATAATCTTAAGAAAGGGTGTGGGGAGGGCACAGTTAGCCATCTTGGATTCCTGTGCCAAACAGTGAGTCTTCTTTGACTGTAGAAAGCAGTGCTCTCTGACTAGAGGGAGGGGAGGGGGCCTTCCCCAAATGATTAATCTACCTATAAATTTTTGGTGACAGCCTGGTCATTCCTTCAGCGTATCTTGGGAGGCCTAGGAAAAGATTCCAAGTTTGGAAAAAGTGGAGGCATGGAATGATTACTGCCACTTCCTGCAGTGATGCCTCAGCATTCCTAGAGCTAGAATTCTCTGCAGTTTTGCTCTGACCCCCTACCCTGAATCCCTGGTTAAACTGTCAGCCCACTGCTCTGTCCAAGATTTGAGGCCCCATCTTCCTCTTACCAGAGAGTGAAGTCAGAGGAACCCAGGTTCAAAGCCCATCTCTCCCACTGGCTGTGCAATCTTTCACAAAGTAACATTAGTTAACCTCTCCATGCCTCAGTTTCTTCTTCTATAAAATAAAGGCAACCCTAGGTCCTATGCATACTGTTGCTGTGACAACTAAATGGGTTGCTGAGTTGCCACACACAAAGGATGTGGTACAGTTTCCAGCTTGGTACATTTTCAATCTAATTGTTTAGGGAGCCAGGTATTGGCCCATTTGGCCTTTAAATTTTACTTCTGTGGCTCTTTAAATCCTTTCCTTGTGCGTATATAAGCACTTAGCCTAGTATGTTGAGATCACAGTGTATTTAGAGGAAAGTCCTTTTGGCTCAGCTAAAATTAGGCCTCTCTTTTGCTCTTCTGTTTACCACCATTTTCTATTTTAACTAATTAGAGGCATTGACACTAAGAAATGCTTCAAAAGAGTCAGAAGAACAGCTGGGAGATGCTCTCTGGATACCCACAGCTGCCCCTCAGCAACCAGGCACAGAAATGTTGGTCCCAAGTGGGGGAAGCAGGGTGGACCTTTGGCTATGAGATGAAGGTACACAGCCCTGTCCATACCAGGTGAGTTGAACAGGGCAGGGTTCTTATCCCTTATCCTCCACATTCTGGAAGGAGAAGTGCTGTGAAAGCAACAGAGATGGAGAAACAGCACCAGCAGGGGAGTGGGGGAAGGCCAACAGTCTAGCTAGTTAGTCCAGAAGTTGGTTGCATCATCCAAACCACTGTTAATTACCCCCACCCAGGCCACTGCAGTTGCCTCTCAGCTGGTCTCTAGCTCTGGTCTGTGTTCCTGCTGGAATCTTAGAGGCCACAGGAAAATGCAAAGCTCATCCCTAAAATGTCCACAGTGGGTTTCTATCATTGAATTTAGGAAAAATTCCAAACCCATCAAATAGCCTGACATGCCTGAGTATATCTTTTCAACCCCCACCCCATAACTGCTACAGCTCACCCTACTGGCCTATGTCCATTCCCTCCATTTCACCAGTGCTTCCTCTCCTGGAGCCAGATCTTGAGTTGAGTGTGGATCTCTCCATCAGTGGACCTTTGAATAGGTCTCCCCCCTCACACTCGAGGCATCAAAGCTGCTAGGCACCTGGGACTTCCCTATCTGAGTCCTATACACTCTCCAAGGGGAGCCTCCAGCCCAGGCAACTCCAGATCAAGGCCCCTGTGAGATCAAGATCAAGCCACAGTCTCTTGAGTGTGAGAACCTACCCTCTTCCCATGCCCTGCAGTCTTTGGTCTTTGGCACACAATTTTGTGTCCCCCATATCCGCTACTCTTCACCACCTCAGGAAACTGGATATGCCCCTGGGAGAGGTTTGAGCCTCAGAACCTATGTCAGGTGTCCAGAAGTTGAATTCACACTCTCTTGCTATGCAGAGTTCACACTGCTTTGATAACCCGTAGGGTGAAGGGATAGCAGGAGAGACAGACTCAGGCAAGCACTCTCACATCTCTGGTGTCAGTTCCAGCTCTTGTAACACTTACAAGGACAACCAATTTTTTACTGAATAATTGACCTTAAAACTGACATGACTGGTTGATATAAGCTTTGGCTGGCCTATGAGATTTTCACTACATTATTTCTCTTGATATCGCTGTGTTCTTCTCCTCTGAGTAGGATGGGCAGAGCTGAGGCTACTCTTCTCCAGAAGGCCCTATCTCTGACTGAGGCTATGAGACCTGAAGAAGGGAGCTCCTTGAGGTACCCATAAGCAACAGTCGTCACTCCACCTCTTCCAAAGTGGGCCATAGGCCTGAACCCAAAGACCTAAGCATAAATTAATTATACATTACCTGACAGCTTCTCCTAATACCCTCAACTGATCAGTCACCTGTGGCCCACCGGCCCACCTTTGGGACACCTCTCATATAAGGGCAGTGAGAGTATCCTAATCCCCTCTGTGCCAGACTGAATGTGGTAGAAAACGCAGAGGGCAGAGGCCCTGGCCTCCTGGTATTCCCAGAAGACCTCGGGTCTCTGTGGTATGGACCCACCTGCTCCTGTGCGATCTCACACTAACTTCTCATCTTTCTCTGCCACAACCACACTGCCCTTTCTTTCCTCCAGCATTGTTTTCGCTCCTCTGCTAGGCATGTGCTTCCCCCACCCTTCACTTGCTAGTGCCTATGCACCATGAAATCAGAGTTAAACTATACAGTCCATAAAACATACAGACATAAAGCTTATACAACAGACTTTGATACCTTAGACAACTGAGACTCAGGAATACTGAGGCCAACCCTTGCCCCTCAGTCCAGACACAGGCCCTGTATGAGGAGAGTACTCCTATTGCTCAGACCCTGAGGTGGACTGCTGTCTGGCAGACAGAAAGGGACTCCAGAGACAGATGCCTGGTGTCACCTTTGCTATGCTGGCTTCTTCATGCTTCAGAGCAGGGAATCCCTGGGACGTGGGGAGGCTGCCCTCAAGACCTAGTCTTTCTTGTGTCCTTATTTCTCAACAACCTGGCAAATACTAATTCAGGTTCTGCAGATGAGCTAGCAAAGCTTTCCTGCCCAAGCTATAAACTCAGCTTTTTTTGTCTCTCTGGCCAC
The DNA here is from genome assembly GCA_004027595.1 of Dinomys branickii. NCBI lineage: Eukaryota > Metazoa > Chordata > Mammalia > Rodentia > Dinomyidae > Dinomys > Dinomys branickii. The sequence goes on along the minus strand of PVLD010016570.1, from coordinate 13,608 downwards.
TTCCAAAGCACCTTCATTTAGAGAATTTTTGTTCTTTGGAGTTTTGCTCAACCAGGCAGAGAAACTAGACAATGGGAGCATGGGCAGGAGAGCTTCTCAGTCTGACTGAAGGACACTGACTCACATACAAACTCTCCTGCTACCTGACTCCAGAACCGCCCTGCAAATGCCCTCCACATATCCTAGCCCTTTAAGAACCTCAACTCCTCTTCCTAGCCCTCTAGGGTAAAGGTTGGGCCACCTTCCTCCTTAGCCCACATTTTGTCCCTAGTGAATTCCACCCAGCCTGTGCTTTTTCCTCAGTCCTCTTCAGCATATGAAAAAGATATGCAGCCTGGACCTTGGAGTCCCTCATGCTAGTGCTGGCTTTGACATAAACTGATCTCATGATCATTTTTGAACATTGTTATTTCCATCCGAAGGTGTTCTCAGGACTGTGGCATGTTTGCCACTGAATTCACTGTGCACAGAAGAAATATTTCTGAGCATCTGTTTTATGCAAAACACCATTATAGGAATTACCAATTACTCATCTACCCACCATTCCTACCAGGCAGACACGTCTTCTGTTCTACAGAGAAGGAAGACAAGGCTTCACCAAAAAAAAGAAACTTGCTAAGGCCCCAGGCGGGTAAGATAGAGACACACATCAAACAGGTCTCTCTGTTTCCAGAGCTCATGCTGCAGCATGCCACCCAGCCTCAGTGTCCTGTAGAAAAAAGAAGTTAAAATGACTTTTAAACAAAAAGCTATAGTTCATCCTCTTTTGTTCATGCATTATGCAGGAGAAGAGATCTCTGCCTTAGATTTATTTCCCTCTATATGCCCATGCTCAGGAGCTGAGAGTAGGGAAAACACACACTTGGACTTTATGCACTCACCTGTGACAACCAAAATCCCAGCACAAAGGAAAAGAGAAGAAAGAGGGTGACAAAGTACAGCTCACCCAAGCCTTGTGGTTGGTGCTACACAAACTGAAGCCCAGAAAAGTTGCACAACTTGTCTGAATACACACAACCTAGAAATTAAGGAAAAAGCCTAGATCAGATCTCTTGTCTTTTTCCACTGAATAATTCCAATCAGATAAGCTTCCTCTGTCCCAGTAGAGAAACCTACAAGAACATTAATTTGGCACTCTCCTAAAAGCCATGCTTAGCTACACTAAAGGTATTGGGCATTGAAAAAATGTCTTAGAGAAATTCCCAGATGATACTGTAATAAAATCAACCTGGTACTGGCTCAAAAACAGACCTGAGGATCAATGGAACAGACTGGAAGATACAGCCACAACAAAAACACTCAGCTACCTAATATTTGACAAAAGGGCCAAACAAGCTCACTGGAAGAAAGATAGCCTGTTCAATAAATGGTGCTGGAAAAATTGGCTTGCCACTTGCCGAAGGCTGAAAATAGACCCAAGTCTATCACCATGCACCAAACTCAAGTCAAAATGGATCACAAATCTCAATATTAAAACAGAAACACTGAATCTATTGGAAGAGAAGGTAGGTAAAAATCTTGAAGACATAGGAGTAGGCAGAGGGTTCATGAACAAAAATCAAACTGCAAGGGAAACACTTCAAGGAATCAATAACTGGGACCTCATCTTACTGAAAAGTTGTTGCACATCTAAAGAAATCACCAGCAGAGTAAAAAGAAAGCCCACAGATTGGGAAAAAGTCCTAACTGGCTGTCCCTCAGAGAAAAGCCTTCTATCTAGAACATACAAAGAATTAAAAAACATGAACCTGTCCAAATTCAAAGACCCAGTCCAGAAATGGGCATCTGAGATGAATACACACTTCTCAGATAAAGAAATACAAATGGCAACTAAATATATGAGAAAATGTCTACATCTTTAGTCATTCAAGAAATGCAAATAAAAACAACATTGAGATTTCATCTCACCCCAGTAAGATTGGCCAGCATCAAGAAATCGTCCAATAACAAATGCTGGTGAGGCTGTGGAGAAATAGGAACTCTGCTGCACTGCTGGTGGGAATGCAGACTGGTGAAACCACTGTGGAGATCGGTTTGGAGATTCCTCAGCAAACTAAGTCTAGAGGTCCCACTCAACCCAGCTATCCCCCTTCTGGTCATTTTCCTAGAAGATCTGAAAACAGCATATCACTGTGATATATGTGCATCCATGTTTATAGCAGCACAATTTGTAATAGCTAAATCGTGGAAACAACCCAAATGTCCATCCACAGAGGACTGGATTAAAAAACTGTGGCAGTTTTACACAATGGAATATTATTCAGCTATAAAGAAAGACAATCTAGGGACTTTTATAGGCAAATGGTCACAATTAGAGACCATACTCATAAGTGAGGTAAACCAGATGTGCATGTGCAAACAGCATATAGTATCATTAGTGTAGGAACCTGGAGGTGAGAATGTAGATTGGGAGGTATGAAGGGAGACTGCTCAAGGGTAGAGAGCAATCGGGACGAAGGGAAGGAGAGGAGGAAGAGGGGGATAGCTGTGTAGGTATGTATGTATGTGCGGGATGGCTGACATGGTTGCACTATTGTCTCATGTCATTTTGATGTGGGAAACAATTGATGATTAGTTGATCAATCTTGTATGTCTATTTGTATTGTTCTGAGCTTTGTATTGTTCTGTAGCTTCACTTTGAAGCTACCAATGTGTAATACAACAACCATTGTTGATCCCCTGCCACCTTAAAAAAAAAAAAAGAAATTCCCAGCTGAACATACAAACAAGCAAGTTTCTTTGTTTTTCTTTTAAAGACAAAAGAATGGAGACATATGAACCAGAATAAGCCATAAACAATACAGAAAATACAAAATTATGCAGAATATAGTAGGGAATTAGCACTGAATGTTGCATTACATAATGTTATCTTCACATTAGTTAACACATAAATATTAAAAGGAAAATAAAGGAAAATTAAAGGAAATACCAAATTATAGAGAAGATAGCAGGGAATTAGCACTGGATGCTGTATAATATAAAGTTATCTTTACTTCTGTTAATACAAAAACAATTGAGGAAATACAAAATTATAGAGTACATAGAAGGAATTTAGCTCTGGATACTGTCCTACATAATGTTATCTTCACATTTCTTACTCAGTTACACAGATGATGGCCCATTTGATCATTCAATTTTTCTCCTCCCTCATCTCCATTGCCCTACCACTCAATCAGTCATCTTCCCTGTGTTAATAACTGTACTCCTGGGTTTATCTATACCCCTGGGATCTCGCCTTGGGAAGGGATACAGTTGCCTCAGACTATACTATAATATACATGGGTGTATACAAACTGCCATGGTTGGAGGTGGAAAAGCACGTATGCTCACAGCGGACCGCCTGGCTCCACCCTGTCGCCGCACTATGGGTGGGGGTGGGTCCAGTCCATGGGGCACCCTCAGCAGGGCCCACAGCAGAGCAGCCGTGGGGCCCACAGTGGAGCAGCCACGGGGCCCACAGCAGAGCAGCTGCAGGGCACGCTCCCCTGTCGGGGCACCCTCGGTGACCCGTTTGGCTCTGTCCCATTGCCTCGATGCCAGGGGCCCTTTCTTCTCCTCCTCCCTCCTCTTGATCTCCAGTATTACCGTTCCCCACCTCTTGCATCTGGGCATTGGATGAACTTACGATGCTTGGTATAAGGGCTTGAAATCTCCCCAGCCCATTCTCACTGTTAGTTCAGGGTATGAACTGAGTTTAAAGATTAGTTCTAGAATAGAGTTGGAGGATTTTCTCGGGTCTGCTGTGTAGAGTATGTTGTTTTTCAGACTCCGGTCTGCTGCTTTTCATCTAATTTGTTGCTATGGGTTCATGCAAGGTTCATATGTGCAAGCTGTAAGGAGACCCTCTTAGTGCTCACATTAATAGTTTGGGGTGAGTCCTGAGGTCCGTGGATTCGTCCCATTGTTGCCAGGAACAGGCGGTGCTTGCTCAAGCTGCCGAGATTCAAGGTGCTCCCAGAGAGAGTTCAGGGTGGGAGCTGAGTCCCAGCAACCCAGCTTATGCTTCCTGCCTGATGGAGTGAGAAGGGCGTGGAGCCACACGATCCACCTCCATCCGCATCTCCCTCCTGTTGCAGTGCTGGAGCCCCCGTGCGCTCTTCGGCTGGATCCCTGGGAGCCGCCGTGGCTCACCGCCAAGATTCCCCGCTGTTCTCTGCCGGTAGCTGCTCACCCAGTGGAGAGGCAGGGGGCCACCACCTCCAGGCAGGTGCAGAGCTGGGCATGGTGGCCTGTGTACTAGTTGCATTGATTCTTTCCAGGCGCTGATTAGGAAGGTTGCTGCAGGGTGGGGACTCTGCCCCAGTGGCTGTCGTGACTTCTCATCCTCACACTGGGTTCGACAACTGCTCCCGACCACCATTGCCTCTTTTCCTGGCTGCGCCCTCCCCTCTCCAGCCCTGGACCAGCTCTTGGAACTCCGCTCTCCCCTGGCCGAGTCAGGAGGCTTCCGTGAGCATGGGTCTCTGAAGCTGAAGCTGAAGCTGCACTGTTTCTTTCTAATGAATTGACCATTACATTTCTAAAGTTCTGAAATGGCCAACAGGCCATGGAAAGATACCACTTTAGGCTCCTGCTTGAAACCAACAGCTTCAGAAAACTGCTGGCCTTGATTCAGAGCCATCAAACAAGCAAGTTTCTAAGGAACAGTGTGAGGATTGTCTGAGAGGATCTATGTTGGTGGAGTTACAAAATCTTAATATATGAATACAGAACATATGGAAGACATCAGCAAAGCCTTCTCTTTCTTCCCATGTGTAAACTCAACCTTTGCCTAAAGTCTTTAAGTGATCACAGATGCAGCCAAAACAGGCACCAGATGGCAAACAAAACTGGAATAAAAAGTGAAGGAAGCTTTTGCTTTATTCAAAAATGGAAAAGAGCCATAATCTATGCCATGGTTTCCCCAGAATGGCAACCCAGAATCTCCAAACCTCAAATCAAGCACCCAGATGACCAAAATGGCAATTATAAAAACCAGAGTAATCATGGTTGGAAGCCATTATTGTACACAAGTGAAATCCAGTGTCTGTATAAAGGTAATTTTTAGAAATGAAAGAAATGGTCAAAGTAGAATGACCAGAGATCAAAAGTCAGTTTTTGCTAGGTATTTACATGTGTCAGGAGCTTTGCATTCTTGATCCCATTTAATCTTCTCAACTACCTCTTGACCAAATTTTACAAATGAGGAAATTTCACAAATGGATCAAGGGAGGTCGGGCTCTAAGGTCATACCACAAGAACTTCCAGTGCTTCCCAGACTCCACTGTCGCTTTGTAGCTCAGATTTCAAGTCGTTTACCCTGTTGTTGGACTGTGTAATATTTGACAAAGAAAGTATGGTTCCCTGAAAGATTCCATTCAGTTCATAATCCCTAAGCATTTACCATGTGCCAAGGTCCTAGGCATATGGAGTCATACCTAAGCAACAGACATACAGCAAGAGCCATGCAGCCCCTTCTCTGTCCTTCCTGTCCAAACCTCCAGACACAAGTGTGCAAGAAATAACTTGAGGAGAGGCCAGAATGAACATGAAGTGGGAAACAGTGCCCTGCTCCATTCTAACTTCACTAAGAGCACCCTTGCCTGTTCCTTCTCTACCATGGGCATACATATTTGCAATGAGCTCAGTAATATACATGTGTGTGAGTGTCTTATGACATCTTTCTTTTCAGTGTGCATGAGTTTATATGTTGGAGGCAGAAAGTTCTGATACTGCTTTAGCTTCAACTAAAAGCTTGAATGAATATTCAAATATGTCCCCTTCTCTCCCAATTCAAGCTATTCATTTGCTTGCGGGTAGAGCGATAACTTGGAAAATACTATCAAGCTAGACAGCCCTATCTCCTAACTCCACAACTAAACTTCCTGTCTTGGGCGAGGCACATAATTCTTTGAGTTTTAGTTTTCTTGTCTCTAAAATGAGACTAATGTGTATTTTGAAGGGCTCTTTTGAGTCTTTTTTCCATTTTTCTTTTACTTATCTGCTCTTTCACATGTTCAGCCTCAATATAGTCATTTTTTATTGTGCATCGTTCTTGTCATCTCAAATCCCAGGCCTAGAAAAATCTAGCTTTCTGAACACTAAAAGACAAAACCATACAACCATAAGGCAGACTTCTATCATTATACATTCATTGTCACCAGTCTCCCTTACCCTGCTTTCTAATTGACCTTGGCCATCAGGAGGCACCAGCAGGACCATAGAGGAAATAGCAAAGGCATTTATTGCCCAGCACTCCCCTGACCACCGCTGCAGGTTAGCCATATCTGAGCATCACTTGTAGACGTTCTACGGGCTCCAGTTCCTACAGATGGTGCTCTTTCTACAGCTCTTTCTGCAGGATGGAAACCTATTCTTCCCCTCTCTGTCTCTGTCTCTGTCTCTGTCTCTCTCACTCTCACTCTCTCACTCTCTCTTGCTCTCTCTCCCTCTCCTTCTCTTTCTCCCTCTCTGTCTCTCTCTTCCTTCTCTTCTCTCTCTCTGTTCCTTCTTCTGGCTAAGTGGTGTCAATGGCTCCTACTATTGCTAGTCATCTGGTATTTCTTTTTCTAATCTACCTTCTTAAACAAATGGTTTGCTAAGGTATCCAGAGTGAGTGTCCATCCATTTGCTGATAGGAACCTGACCAACTCATGTTGGCTCTATATTTCATTTTTCACAAAACATATCAAATCTTCCCAATTCTAATCTCAATCTTCCTTCTCACCAAGTGATTTTCTGATTATCTCAAAGAGAAACTAAAAGCCATTAGAAAGACACCTGATGATGTGGTCTGCAAGTCCCCTAAAGCTTGTGTATTGGAAATATAATCCCTAATTCAACAGTGTTGAAAGGCCTTTGGCAAGAAGCTAAGCAGAGCTCCCATGAATGAATGAGGTAGTGTTGTTGTTGTTGAGGGCTGACTTAGCTAAGGCAAATCTGTGTTCCTGATGAGTCTGTTCACTCTCTGTCTCTCTCTCTCTCACCCCCCTTCTCTCTCTCTCTGTCTCTCTTTCTGTCTCTCTCTCGCTTTTCCACCTTCTGCATAGAATGACACAATACAAAGGCCCTTGCTAGATATAGCCGCTCCAACACTGAACTTCCCATCCTCCAGAATTATGAGCCAAATAAACTTCTATTATATATAAATTACACAGTCGTTTGCGTTGTTATAGTAGCACAAAACAAGACAACTACCATCAAATCTCTCACTTTCATGTCTCCCGTGGTGTGCTGCTGGAGCTGGCCCACATCTGCTTACAGGAATAGATTCTACACAGCACTTCCCTGGTTACACTTAATGCCATTGTGTTATTAGCTTGAAAATGGCCACAGTGAAAGCATTTACAATACAGAAATTGACAAATTTTCCAATTTAGGATTTTTTATGATAGGGTCAGTTGTTGAACATTTATCAGTATAACACTTCCTTGACTTTCTTTTCTCTTTCACATCTGTTACAGGAGAAATGTCCTAACTTTTAGCAGAGGTTCCTTCATGTCCCACTGTCTATGCTATCAATATCCTGTCTCATTCCTGTATATTTGGCCTCTCTGTCAATACTAACTCACCATAAACACTGCCATGAATCTTTGCTATACAATACAGTAGCCAGTAGTCAAATATGGTAATTAAAGCCTTGAAATATGTCTGCTCTAATTCAAATTGTATAAAATGTATGTATACTTACTGAAATGGTAATCTGTGTATAATAGGTTAAACAAAATATATTAAAGTTAATGTACTAGTTTTTTTTAAGTGTCTAGTATAAAATTTAAAATTACATGTGTATCTCATATTATTTTTGTTCGATGTCCTCCTATAAAGTCTCCTACCTGAAAAATAAAATCTTTTCTTCTCCCCATAAGCCCTGAAGTTACTGCCTCTCATACAAAAATGTTTTATCTTCATTTTCATTATTTCTCATGAATACCTGCCTCCACCTCCTTAACGAAAGCCAGTCTTCATTGAACTCCAAGATTCCACAAAAATCCTGCTAAAGCAGGTCACTCATGACAACCTAGGGTCTTGATGAGTTCAAATGGCTTTCTAATTCTTACCATCTTTACCCTTGGCAACACTTGGCAAGGTACACTTCATCAAAACACTCTTCCATTGACAGTAGACTTTCTTGACTTTCCTCCTACTTTCCTGAATGTTTCTTTACAAATTCTTTTGCCAGGTCCCCTTTTCTGTATTACGTGTTGGGCTTTACAGGGTTTTATCCATCTTACACATGTTCAGGGCCTTATTTCTATCCATGTGCCAGAAATTCTGCAGCTGTCTACGTAACCTTTCCACTTAATAAGATTTACAAGTATTACAATTTAGATATGTTGAAATCTGAACTCAGGATCTCCATTTTTCCCTGAAAAAAATGGCATTATCCCAGTACTTGGCATTATCTATAAGTGGTACCATATCTACCTCATCTTTAATGTCAGAACCTCAAGGACTTTCTTCATCCCCTCCTGTCTCTCATAACATCATTTAAAGTACTTCTCATGTCTCTTGAATCTTCAGTGTTGCCTTAAATTCCAAGGCCCACCATAGTCCAAGTCATCCTCATACCTAGCCTGGACTATTTCAGGGCCCGTTGAGTGATCTCCTTGCCCCCACTTTTACCACATTCTAATCCATTTTCTGCACAGCAGCCAAATTGCTCTTTTACTAACATAAAGAGACTTGTTTTTCCTTCAGACTCGCCCATTATCTTCCCCTTGACTTTGACATGTCAAAAATATTCAACATGATTTAAAGGTCACCCAGAGTCTGATCCTTGCCTTCTCTTGTAGTTTTATCTATTATGCACTTTCTCTTCAGCCCACCCACTCCTGCCATCTAGTGCTTCTTTCTCCCCTTTAGAAGTGCCATATCAACATAAGGACTTCAAATATGTATTCTCTTTAACTTGGAACTTTCTTGATTGGTTATCTTTGCCAATTATTTTAAATCCCCAAGGTATGTCATTAGTCATTTCCCATCACTGGGACAAAACACCTGACACTTGGTGCTTAAAGGAGTAGAAGTTTATTTTGACTCATTTAATGGGCTCATTCCACAGTAGGCTTGCTCCGAGGCAAAAACAGCTGGTGGCAGGGCACAGTGGAAGAAAGCGGAGCAGCTAGGAAGAAGGGAGAGGGCATGGTCAGGGATCAGAGTACTCCCAGGTCACACCCCCAGTGAGCCACCTCCAATAAAGCCCCGCCTTCTAATAGCAGCTTTAGCTATAAATTAATCAATGGATTAATCCACTGATTAAATCACTTTCCAAAAGCCACATCTCTGAATATGTGAGCCTTTTGGGGGACATATTAAATCTAAACCCCAAAAGACTCATGTCTGTCTCATAAAAGATGCACTTAGTCCATCTTTTAGAGTTGCCAAACTCTTAACGGTTGCAGTATTGCTGAAAAGTCCAAGTCCAAGGTCTCCTCTAAGACTCAAGGCAAACTCTTAGCTATGAGCCCCTACAAAAAATTTTTTAAAAACCAAAAAGTTAAATAATTCCAGCACACAACAGCACAGAGTAAACATTCCCATTCCAAAAGGGAGAAAGTATGGAATATGAAGGAATTCAACCAAAGCAGGACTGAAAGCCGTTCAATCCTGTAGTTCTGTATCTAACACCCAAGGCAGATTGTGGCGAGATATGAGCTCCAAAGGGTTTGTTCAGCTCCACCGCTATGGCCTTGCAAGTTTCTCTCTTAAGCTGGCTTTGTTCAGTGCCTGAGTTTTTCACAGCAAACGTTCCACATTCCTGGAATCTCCAGCTTCCTAGAATTGCAGCTTTAAGCACCACCCTTTCAGGAGCTCCTGGAGGGTACTATGACCCTGTCACACATTTTGACTAACTTCCTAGTTCTTCTGCAATTTGGGTGGAAGGATTCTGCATGCCTGAGAAACTAGTAACACATGGATGATGCTAAGGTATGCCATCAGTTTAAGCAGTAGTGTAGGCTCTTGGACCTTGGCTATAACTTCCTCTGAATGCCTGGATTGCTGGACTCAGGGGTACACTTCCATAGGTGGCTCAAAGTGAACAGAGTATCCCTGAACTCTCTTCTAAAACAAAACCTTTCAAAAACATTTAGCCTTTTACCACCTTCAGCCTGTGGTGGGTAGTCTGACCATTTCCAGAGATTTCTTCATATCTGCTCTTCTACTGTCCTGATGTAAAATGCTTGGCTTCTTTTAGTCTCTGCAGCAATCATGCTGTCTTTGGCTCCAACTTGGCAGGTGCTTCCTTTCTGATCAAGCTGCTACAACATTTCTACATCATTTAGCTCTGCTTTTTGTTCCTGATCCTCACTGTAGATCTGGTTAAAAGCAGTCAGCAGTACCCATGCCACTTTGAAATTGATATTTATCTTGAAATTTTCCCACCAGATTAATAAATCCACTATCTTTGAATTCAGTGTCACACAAAGTCTTAGGATATGAGCATAGACAATTTTTTACCAAATAGAAACACAGATATGGTCTATAGTCCATTTTCCAATAGAGCCTTGTTCTCATGTGAATTTAAATGAGCCTGGCTTTACTGTCTGCATTCATATCAGCATGCTGGTTGGTATTCTGATCTCTGGTCAGAACTGTTCACTAAACTCTTCTTACAGCCTCTCAGGTCTTCTTTAGCTCTCATTTCCAGCCCTGTCTAAACTCCTCCACCAAACCAACTCCAAAGGCTTTTGAACCACATATTAGGGAGGTCACAGTACAGCCCAGCTTCTCTAGTACCAGCATTCTGTACTGTTGTCACAGTGCTGGAATGAAATACCTGACCCCTACAACCTAAAGGAGGGGAGGTTATTCTGGCTTGCCATCTGCAGTGATTTACACTGCATTTGGTTAGCTACAAGGCAGAGACAGCGTGATGGAAGGGCATGGCAGAGTACAGTGGTCACATCATGGCAGCCAGTAAATAGAAAGATGAGGGAGAGACAAGAATACACCTTTCCGGGTCACACCTCCAGTGACCCAGATCTAACCAGGCCATACTGCCTAACAGCATAGTCAGCCATGAACTTATCAATGCATAAATCCACTGTTAAATATAACACCCCATCATCCAGTCACCTTCAAAAGTTGCACCTTTGAATACATGAGCTTTTTGTGAGATATTTTAGATCCAAATTATAGAAAAGTAGTTCTATAAGCCCTCACACTAGATTAAACTCTCTTTAGTACTTTCCAGTAGCACCTGTGTTTATCTATGCCTGTCTGGTTGTCTGACATATCCATACTGCCTAGCATAATGCCTGGCACATAATAATTACTCAGTAACTTTGGACAATAAAACAAACATTATCTGGCTCGTATTTCCCATTTTGGAGAAAAGGAAACTGGGATCTAAAGAAAGGAAGCAATGTATTCAAAGTAACAGAGTCCAGACTAAGAGTAACACAGTCCTGGTGGCTCCTCATTTACAGATGAGCTTTTTTCCCCCCAATACGCTATGTGCCTGTGTACATTATCATGTCCAAAAGGAAGCAGACTGGAATTCCCTGTCTTGTGAAAGCCAGAGCAAGTCATATTTGTAAACACAGCTGACACTGTTGTTTTCTTTATTTGTTTTACAGAAAAGGCCTGGAAATCCAACCCAAAAATAAATTCCATTATAAATCCAAATCTGAAAGTAATACAATTCTGACTGTTACAACCTTTCCCCTCCTTAATCAGGGACCTCAGCTGGGATTGAGTGTGGAATGGTGTCTGAATTCCATGCTCTTTACCCCTGCCCTTCCCAGGCAGCATGTCAAATGCAGCAGTAGGTTAGGAAGTGCTATCTTTTACAGAAGCATATTGAAGAATATTACAAGATCCTGTGTAGTGCTAGGGAAGAGATGGACATAATAATTATAACAATAAAAAGTTCACTTTTTAAAGCTATTTGTGACAGGCACTAATTTAAATGGTTTCTATGCTTTTTTCTCCTTTACCTTAACACCTCTATGAGTAATTATTTCTATTTTATAGATGGATAAACCGAGGCATACAGAGGTTAGTAAATTTACCAAGTAATTTAGTTAGCCAGTGGAACAGCAGAGGTTCTAGTCTAGGCAATCAGAGTTCATGATGCCTAACAGCTGACAGTGAAGAACATACTGACCAGACACTTGGAAAAATACTGAGAAAGTACAACTGAGGAAGGCCCCCATGTTGCTTTATATAGATTTCAGGGGTTCCTTCCTGAGTCAATCATTAATTAACCCAGTTAATCGTTCATTATTCAACATCATTAATTACATTACTTATATACCAGTCCTGGGACTATAGATAAAATAAATAGGTTCTACATTTCACAGTGCAATGAAACATTAAAAGTAAATATTTCTAATAATTATATTATTTCTAATTATATATGGTATTATTGTTATATTATTTAGTATATATTATATGTTTTATTGTATTATTTCTAATTTTATATATTATATATTATTTCTAATGATATATATTTCTAATAATAAAAATATTTCTAACAATTTTCTGCTTCTTTGTGCTAAGTAATAAGACAGAGGAAACATGGGGGTGTGGAAACACAGAAAAGATCAGAAATGAAGGTAAGAGGACACAGCTGTGATTTACCCTGGACTTCGGCTCCCTTTCCTGTTTTCTGCCCGCCTGGCCTCTCCTGCCGGCCCCCGTCCCCTACAAGCCCCTCCCCGTCTGCGCCTTGGTGTAACCTTTGACATCTCCAGCTTCTGGCTCCAGACTCTATACCTTTATTTATTGCCTTCTTCCTAAAGATGGTTTGGAACCAAGCCAGGCTTTGCCAGCGGGATTCTGTGTTGTAAGTCAGCCTGAAGGACGGCTCTAAAGGCTGTTTCATCAGTATTGAAAGCAGGAGCTATAGGGCATGGAGACAGACGCTGGCGGGTAGTACCCTGTACCCTGGATAATGTAGTCATTCGTCTGCCTAAGCACGGTTCTACTGACCTCCTCACTACCCACTGCTACTCAATCGTTCACTATGCTAATCTCATCATATATTTTGATTCTTTGTTACCAATTACGGTTTCTAATCTGCTAGCTAAAAATCCTTCGATAAGGAGTTGATTTGTATTAGGCAGGGCAAATATACAACGGGTTCAGACCCTGAGAACTTCCAAGATATTCCACTTACTCCGGTTGCATTGTCTCGCCGGATGCTCCATCCTAATCAAAGTTTCACCATTAAAGCTATAAACGAAAGAGATCCTGGCTAAATGGTTTCCACTGATTGGACATACCCACTGAATTAAATAATTAAGAGAATATTAATGGTAGTCCTGATGGTAAATGTGTTTGCCATAATATTTAAGCTAGCTATAAAAGAAATTAGTGCTGAAGGAGAGATACGGATTGAAAGAGAAGAAAGGAGCCAAGATTCTTGAAATTGCCTTGAGGTAGAAAAGGACATTTATTTATTTATTTATTTATTTATTTATTTTTAGAAACATAAAAGTACAAAAACATATTGACAAACAGACACCCATTATCATAGAAAATAGTACAATCACAACTAATCTATAGACAAGGTGATATGGTCTCAGCAGTAGTTGTTGCTTTATCCATTGATATCTTCGAATTGTAGATGTATGGACCCATATACAGACATGCAAATTTAGTCAGACAGTTTATCCTCTC
>PVLD010016569.1:0-44485 GCA_004027595.1 Dinomys branickii | reverse complement strand
TGCAAAATTGATCAAACAATTAATCATCAACTATTCCTTACAATAAAGTGACCTAAGTCAGTAGTACAACTATGTTAGATATGCTGCATATACATACATACTTACTTACATACATAGATAATTATCCCTTCCTTTTTTGTTTTCTTTCTTCTCTTTTAATATAATTTTTCTTTTTAAAGTGTGAAGGCAAAAAGAACTACATCAACAACAGAAAAAAAAAAAGGAAAGCATTAACAAAGAGACACAAAGTAGCACAATAACAGTTTAATCAGAATTGAATTATAGACAAAGCATCAGAAAACCAACAATAGTTGCTGCATTGCATATTGACATCTTCAAAGTGTGTGCTCAGGAGAACACACGCAGACATATAAGATTAATCGAATAACCAGTCATCAACTGTTCCTTACCATTAAGTGACATAAGACAATAGTAGAACCATGTTAGCCATCCTGCACATATGTATATACATGCATACATACATACATTTTTGCCTCTTTCTTTTCTCCTTTCCCCTATTGTGTCATTGGTGTAAGAACCTGAGGGTGGGAATATAAACTAAGAGACATGAAGGAAATCTGTTCAAAAGTAAAGAACAGATGGGACGAGGGAAAGGAGAAAAGAAAGAGGCAAAAAATATGTATATATATGTTTTAAGAATCTATTTTAGTTATGCTGTGACGTGTTATCATTTTTCTCAAATAGTATTCAGAAGTTTGCTTTGGTTTCTCAAAAATTCAATAAGAAGTGAGAAATGTTCTCTAAAGAACAGAGGCCAAGATTACAATGTTCTTTACTGAGCATCACCTAACATAACTAGATAAAAAAGAACAATGATTTGGCAGTAGGAGTTCTATCAACTGAAAAATATTTACTGTTCCTATTAAAAATGAATTAACCCAAATAGACAGACTTTTAATTGAAATCTTTATCACATTCCCTTCCTATTTAAATGCAAATGTAAAATCCTTTTACAAACTAATAGAAATCAAAAGCTGAAAAGTGAACTACGACTTACTAATGATTCAGTCACCTAAAATAAGTTCAAGTTTTACACGAGCTGTGGTATCCAGAAAACATTAGAATAACTTATAGAGTTCATATGTGCTGCCTATTAGGTTAATGATTTATAAACAATGCTTATTTCAAAAGTCATGTTTTATTTTCCAAGTGAATAGATAATTCAAATATTTTCATTTTTGTATTCAAAGAATAGGCAGTTACTTTTCCCTTTATAGGTTGCCATCTATATCACTCTGCATTATTGCCTTTTCCTGCAAAATGAATTAATATATTTTTGATACTGTGAATACAACATTGTTTATTCACCTCTGGCAGTGTAATGCATACATCAGATACTAAGATTGGTAGTTGTTACTTAAGCTACAGCCTGAAAGAAAAAGGAAATTTGAACCACTTCACAATTCCTATTGCAAGGATAAAATTTACTTTCAGTTGTACTGAATAAATTGGTAACATTTGCTGTTATGTTCTGATGTAGTTCTGGCATTTAGCTGTATAAAATCTTTATTAAAATTCTTAAACTTTTTATGGGCTTGAATTTCTTAATTAGTTGTTACAATGTCTTTTAAAATTTGAATATTTTGAGAGCTAGATGTGGTGGTGCATGCCTGAAATCCCAGCACTCTGGAGGCTGAGGCAGGAGGATCACCGAGTTCAAGGCCAGCCTGGGCTACAAAGTAAATTCAAGTCCAGCCTGAACTGCTTAGTGAAACTCTGTCTTGAGAAGACAAATATATATATATATATTTTCAGACTTATGAGATCTGAAACTCAAAATTACTTTACATACATAAACTCTTTTCATTGCGTAAGGGGCAAACTAGAACAAGACAAAATTTCTAAGGTATGTATCGGTCAGTCTGAGTAGGTGATGCAATGTGCAATTCTCAGCTGAGGGTGCACGGTGCATGTACACTGTATTATGCATCTCCTGTGACCTTTTGTTCACTATTAAGCCTCCAGAAGCTCTAAAACAAACACCTTTATGAATAAGAGGGTTAATATTCATTGTGTTTTGTAAGCATGAGGATGTTACTGGGAATAGGATCCTAATTATTTGACCATCTCTACTCCTGACACAAACTTAACAGTACCTAACATGATTTTACACAGAACTCCTTAGACCTTTTTCAAAATGATTTATTTTTGTTGAGAAACTTGGCATGGACAGACCTAAATCATTACTGATTAACAAAATTAAAAATACGTTTGTACTTATATAATATTATTGGAATATTCCTATATTATTAATATCTTTATTCCTGGTTGCCGAATATTATAAACCTTTCCCTGAATTTCTGGCATGCCTTCCTTAGTAATCTCTGTGGAAAGGTTTGTCACACTTCACAGCCATGGTACAAGCGTGTGAGCAGAGCTTGACGTATCAGTCATTCTCACTGTGAAATTTGAACTAACTATACAAGAAACAAATCCTATAAAAAATAAATTTAAAAATGATGTTGGCTTATGAAGCCGTATTTTCATACTGAGGATCTCAAGGCATAAGCACAAGTGGAAACACCAGCTATCAGTGCCAGCTCTTCGGAAGGAGCAGTGGCCAATAGCAACATCTAGCGCTCTTAGAAGCAGTGTTCTGAGGTAGGATCTGTACCACAGCTGTCTGCGGTAGCTCCTTCTGTGATTGCCCATTTTCCTAAGTCTGGTCCCTTGTGCTTGGGCAATTTAGTAACCACTCATTATTTCTTTCAATATATTTATTTTCTGTGTGCATCAGATACGCTGTCTGTTTCTTACCAATTGACACTATAATGGCAAAAAAGGATGCAAAGTTCTCAAGTAAAAACACTAAAATATGGAAAGGAACAGAACGGTGTTAAATGTAGTACATACCGATCTAAGTAAGAATTAAGAAACAAGTATCAGATGGAAATAACTAAATGTCAGCATGAGTCTTGGGCGTTCGTTTTTCTGTCACAGCTTAGTGTAATGATTGTTTGCTTCTTAGCTCAGCAAGGCTGAGTGAACTACACCTAATACTTGAGTCTCATCCTCAGATGCTCACAGAGGTGTAGAACAGAGACTCGCTTTCTGCTTAACAGTGCTAAGGAAAAGCTAACTATGCTTCTCAGAGGTGAGAAACATTGCAGCATCTGCCTAGAACAATGCTCTGTGCTTCATAGGAGATTTCTCATTTCTAAAGAATTTGTTTTGCAGAAACCGTTTAGTACTTACTTTTACTGAGTCCATCCCAAGAAGCCATCTAGTTACAATCAACAAAGAGGCCAAGAGAATCCACTGTTATATAGGGCTACACAGTCAGGAGGGTTTGCAATTGTCTGTGTTTTATAGTTTCTGTTCGATTGGGCACATGCACAAAGCACAAAAATGAAGTAAACCTAAGGAATTCTTTCAAGTTGTGTTCCCTGCATTCTACCCTCCATGTGTTCTATTTTTTATTTTAGAGTATCATCTCCCCCAGTGTTATGGTTGATACATTGTATCAACTTGGGGAGTCCAGAGGTTTGGCTGAGTGACGCAGCAGGAAGCCAGGGTGCTTACTTTGTATATATCCTGAGCCTGTGAAAGAGGAGGGCATGGAGATTGTGTGAGAGCTTCATGCCCCATGGGTGGGGGTAGCCTGTTTACAATGTAAGGGAAGGAAAGAGGCTGCTTTGTTACCATTCTTCCCTTTCTGCTCTGATTGTTTTAGCTGTGTTATGCTGCCATGAATGTGTGCCTTCTGCCATTTGCCACTCTGCCTCTGAGCCAGCCAAGTATGGACTGAAATCTCTATAAACTGTAAGCTAAATAAACCTTTCCTTCCTTAATTTTGGGTATTGGGTATTTTGTCTCAGCAACAAAAGAAAATTAACCAAGACACCCAGTAAGAAACTTCCAAATTAATGATAGAAAAGAATAATTTCTGATAGAGTATCATAGTTTCGATGTGGTCTGCAGGTGTCCCAAGAAGATTTGTGTGCTAGAAACTTGGGTCCCAGTATGGTAGTATTCTTGTGGTAGAATCTCCAAGTGGTGTCCTGAGTGAAAGTAGCTATGCAGTGGGAGCAATGCCCTTGGAAGAGATTTGTGGATTTTCACTACTTAGTTCTCATGAAATGGGTTACTTTCGAAGGAGCAAGCAGACTGCTGAGTCCCACTGGTTTGTTGCCTTTGTATGGAATCTCTAGTTTCTCCTCACACGTGCTTCTGTCATGATACCGTGTTCCATGATGTGATATAGGCAGAATGCTGTCCTCAGAGCTGAGCAGATCCTGGCACAAGGCTCCTGAATCTCAAAAACAAAACAAAACATAACAAAGCTGATAGCTAAATAAACTTGTTCTTTCATAGAGTACCTATGTTCAGATGTATTACTATAGTAATAGTAAGTGCAAAAATATAGAAATTATATATCTAATAATAGTCGTTTTTAGTTTTTGATGATTTGATTGATTTTTATGAGAGCACTTCCTTAAAACTAAAAAACCATAATTGTCATAGGTAGGTTTCAGTGCATAGGAAAGTAAAGGACATGCTGCATTGACTTCCCCAGTACTCATTCATGCTTCAGCATGAGACAGTTTTCTGCACCATCTCTTGCCCTGCTACTACTTCTCCTCTGTACTATCATTTAAGAGAGAAGTAAAGAAACTTTCAACATTTGAAAACAAATTTAAAAATTATATCATGTCAGTTGTACTTCACTGTTAACAATACCAGATAAAAGCTCCTTAAACACAACAGAACCGCGGTACCATTATCCAATGAAAAGGTGAAATATCTTTTTCATATTATTTAAATATAGGTCATGCAGTCTTTTTAAATCTCTCTCTCTCTCCTTTACCATTCTGTGATGTGTATAAAGATCCAAAGGCCTGTATGATCTGTATACTGTATTTTGTCACTCTACCTTAAGGTCCTTTTGCTGTCCTTCTGCTATTTCAATCCCACTAAAGAAACTAGTCATTTATCCAGTGGAATTTCACAGATTATATGTTACTAATTGCTATATTCTGTAGCGCTACTGTTTCCTGGATCCAAGAAATGCCTTGAGAAATTAAAAACATTCTATGTATTCTATTCCATTCCTTTCCAAGGACATTGCAGAAGTTCCTCTTTGCTGTTTTAAAAACTTCGTCCATCAGTTTTGTAGTCTCTCTGTGGGCCTTTTTAATTTCAGAAGTAGAGATTTTCCTGAATATTAGTGATTTCTCACTTTCTCTTTGTTTAGTTCTAGTTTTTATTGCTTTGTTTTCCTTTGGAATGTTATAAATCTGTATGTTGGGGCCTACAGACTTCTAATTTCTTAGAAATTCTATTTTATTTTTCTAATCTTTGCCTTTAAGTATTTTTTTCATAAAAGTGGCCTCAACACTGTCTTCTTAACATTCTGAGTCTTAGATGAACATCTATCTCATTTCCAGGAACACTATTTATTATTTTTCATAGCACCTTGTTTTGGCTTCATAGATAGAAAATCTTCTCTTGTGTTCGTGAGAACATTAATGATTTTTTTTTCACTTCAGAGTATTTAGTTCCTCCAAGTTGTTCTTTATGTGTTTATTCATCTATTTTGGTAAATCTGTTTTGTGCTAAAGATGGTCTTTGTGGACAAGTTTATTTCTGAATTTCTTCTAAGGATCGAAAGAGCTCAGTGCAACCACTTTACTGTCATAGGCTTCTTATCTTTGATCTTTACTGTAAGGTGCTCTGAGTAGGCCATTTAAAAGGCACACTTCCATCTGTCTTCTTAGATTGTCCAGATGCTCCAGAAAAGGCTTTTCTTGAATATCCTGTAGACAATCTTAGGAAGAAGGAGACATCATTAAAGACACATATGCTTTGGTGTGTAAACTTTGACATATTTGACTTTAATTTTCTATGAACAGCCTACTCTCCACTGTCCTGGGGAATGTACTTCTAGAGAAGAGCCTTAGTTTAACGGAGTAGTAATTCACCAGTAGTCTTTGGAGATCGGGAGACTTGTTGCAGGTATCAAAGGATGCCATAGGATTGAGTCACCATGCAGTGTTTTCATTAAAGCATCCTTTTTAATACATTTTAAAGATAGAAATAGATTGTCTTCCTCCTTCCCCAGACTTTATACAACACATATTTTATATTTAAAAATTCTCACTGTAAAATAAAAAAAAAGTTTGCCTCTTTTTCTCAGGCAAATTTGCCTTCTTGCATATATTACTTTACTGCATATTTGAGACAAGATAAATATCCTTGGAGTGCCCTTTATTTTGAAATTTATTTTCAAAACACCTAAAACGCTCCACTAAGAACCCACCGTATGCATTCATGCAGCATGGGACCACATGCCCTGCACTCAGTTTTGCCCTTTTAATCCTTTCTCCGTTCCATTTGCCATTTCCTTCCTACATCTCAGTTTTGGAGGAAAAGGATACATACAAAGGACCAACATTTGGAAGAAGGATGGGGCTTAGTTGCTCAGTTATCAGAGAACTAATGCTGCTTCTGAATGCTTTGAAAAGGAACATTTATCTTGTCACAAAATAACAATGTTAGACTGTCTGAGTAATCCCCGCACCACGGGAATAACCCAGCGAGGTTCTTGGGTCACTGTCTCAGGTCAGTCTGGTGAGTGTGTGCGGCTGTGGAAATGCCCCTGTGCCGGGAGCGTGCTGTGGCTGGGTGTGGGGCGCAGCCTCAGTCGTGTTACTAGATACATGGTGTGAATCACACATCTCATTGGGCATCTGAAGCTGACATATGAAAGGTATACTCACATGTAAGTAAGCTAAGGCTGACTTTTTTTTCCTTCCTGGAAATCTGGTGAATGCTGAACAAGCCCTTTCATTTGATCTTCCTTTAATGCAAGCATCAGCTTTTCTGTACAGAGGGAGCTGACAGAGGGGAAAAACACCCCACCCCCCACACTTGTCTCTAAAAGGTTTCTTTCTAGTAAATGGCAGTCTATTAAGGTTCTTCCTAGACTTAATCAAAGCGCTGTACAAAAGGATCTGCCCCTGTGAGAACAGCTCTCTATTCTCTCAGTGAGAGCCCAGGTCTCTAATTTTGTAGCTGGCCTAGTCCTGCTAAGCCCACACTCCTCACAGTGTGTGGCTTCTCACTCCCTGTGGTTCTCCGTGGCAATAGGAAGTTAGGGAGAGGCTGCAGTGCCAGACCGGCAGGCAGGGATGCTGCCAAGATTGCCTTCCTCTCTTCTCTGCAAATAAGGGGCTAAATCCAATTGACACATACTGAAGTAAACAGGCAGTGACATATTTGTAGACAAATTGTCATACTGTAGATTATTCACAAAACAAATTGTTTTTGATTTATGCTCATAGATTGGGGGAAAAAGTCTGCCAGCTCTAACAGCTGCTCCCTTTTCAAGGGAAACAAGCACTTAATGAAAAAGTTAATTTAAAAATAATGTTCCACTGATGCTAAAATTCCTTAGGGGAAATGTTTAACACTGCCCAAAACTAAAAGAAAAGATATTTGTTTCAAGTCCTTGTAGAACTATCCTGGTTTCCCTAGGGTATACATTAGGCTTGTAGTTAACTTTTAGGAATCATTTTAAAATTTTTAGTGCTGTAAGAACATTTTTAAAGCAATAATAAAATAATACAATAATAATAATAACAAATGTCCAAATATGTTTCTTTTTAATTTCTCATTCAGTAGTTTCCTTAGAACAAAATCAAGTTAATTAATCATGCTGTCTTGATGAGGAGTATATTTTGTAAATTAAGGAAAAAAGATCAGATCCCTGGTGGATCTTTAGAATCACCTGGAAGACAGTACTGAAACAGCTCACGGGAGGACTTATTTAGTTCCATGACCACCTTGAGTTTAGGTCAGATTCCACCAAGACAATAATTTATTCTGCTAGTTGCCTGAGTCACATCACCACTTGTGGCTAATTTAACAAATCAATTTGAATCTTTTCTACATGCATGGATGAAATTTAAGGAGTAGCTTAACTTAAAAGTAGTACGTATGCAGGCTGATTTTATGCCATATTATCCAAATGAAAACAAAAACCTTTTAGGGTAGTCTGAAATGTCAATGCACCCTAGTTATTCTCTGCAGCCTGCCACCCAACCTAATATAATCTATCACTTTGTAGAACTAATTCTGTCTCAGAAAGCTTGTCTCCTTTTTCTTCTTATTATACTGTTATAAAATATATCTTTGGAGTAGATATTTTTGTCTCATCAGACACATGAAATATGGTAAATAAAGCTAATATGTGTAAGTTATATCTCATCTTTAAGCCTGGCTATTTAAAACACATCTTTTCTCAAAGTTTTAATCCCACTTCCATCTTTAATGACATGATGACTGAATACTTTAATTTATCTATAATCTTTGGTTTTTATAATTTATAACATATAGTGTTACTTGTCCTGAATTATTCAATACTTGAAAACATAAATGAACTATATTACATATAATGTTTTCCCCTTAAAGAAATAAACAGACATGCTATTTGAAAACATTTCAAATATTAATTTCCTGCTACATTTCTCTTTATTATATTATATTCAATACTTGCTCACAAATAGAGTACTTCATGCTTTGTTCCCTGGGCAAGTAATTAAGAACATAATACTTGTCAAAATACGTTCAGAACCTGGAAGATCCTTGTAAAGAATTTTGAAGTTGTTTTCCTATAGGATAGGCAGTAACTATATTATTAAAAAAAAAAATTAGCCTCTCTGAACCGCTCGTCATTCCTACTTACACTCCTATTGTCTTATCTAACACCAGATACAATATTTTCCCAAAATATCTCATTGTCTTCAAATCCATTTTATCTTCTCTTCTGTTACCAGATTCCGTAAAGAGCTAACATATTCATTTACTACATGGGAAATCACTGGTCATGGCTTCCAGATGAGAAAGAAGCTCAGAACCTGGAGCTCTGTTGAACCTTGTCCAGAGCTTACCATGCAAGTGCTTTCATCAAGTGCTTCTTCTCTCTCACCATCTCTTAACTATAATTTGCAAAATAAATGGGAGGGGGCAAAGGAAAGCAGAATGGAATGCCTCTCTTCCTCAACAATCTTCTATATTTGACTCTGCAAATATGATTATAGACCAATAAAATGACTAACACCATGACATTGTTTTGAACAAAATGAGTAAAACAAAGATTTTCTAGATTCACAGAGTCCAGGTAGCAAATCAGATATGGACACACACACATATTAATAAGGTGAAGATGATTATAAAGATTTATAGAAGAAATGACCCTCTAAAGAGCTAAGCAATCTTTTAGGGTGAAGTCAATCTTTAGAGGGGAGACTTCACTAAGGAAATGACATTTAACAATAGTGATGCTTGCTCTGCATGTGCTGTCTGTGAGGTCAAAGACATAAGAAAGAGCACGGCCTGTTCAGGAATAGCACAAGGACTAGAACAGTTCTGTACTCTGGGAATGAGCAGATTACTGCTCACTTAGGCACAGGAAGAGCATTAATATAGCTCAGAGAATGAGTGGAGAGCTAAGCTAAATTCCTTCACAGAACATATAAAATGTTCTAGAATTGCATTCTGGAAATTATTATGATATTTTATCATAACAAATTTCCCATAATGTAACTGATTAAGGTGGGATCCTGAATTATCTCGCTGGTAATCAGGAAGGATTTAAGATAAGCAGTATACAACACTTGAACTTTGAAATCAGAATAGCATTTAAGACCTGATTAACACTGGGTGCTTAACGTAACCAAGTTCTTCAAACTTCAATTTCCCTTCTGCAAAATAATGATAATAATATAATTTACCTCCAGATACTTATGAGGGGAAAATGAGGTAATATGTTAGGATGTCAAAGAAATCCATTAGAACTTGGTAAGTGCTCAAAAAAATATTACTCTTTATTTCCTTAGGAAAAACTGTAGAGCACAGTCAATTTTAATTGTTTTGAAACTCGGCTAATTTTTCACTTACACACTTTGTCTGCTGCTATCAGAGAAGCAGTCTTTTACCCAGAGGTGAAGGTCATCATAGAAGATGCATGTACTTGCCTTACTACTAATGAATCAGTCAATATGGAACAAGCATTATCAGTAGCAAAAAGTTAAAAAGTCTTGGGAGGCTGTCAGGATAGTAAATTCCAAGACTTTCTTGGTAAAGGCTAAAAATATTAAACTATGGGGAATTTGCCTTCGCGGTAGAGCATTTGTCTAGTAAGAGCAAGGCCCTGAGTATCACAACAAAAGTTCAAAAATACCATGAGTGTTTGATTTCAGTCCCAGCCCACCCTTCCCCTCGTGCTCACCTTCTCTTCGCCTCTGTCTTCTCTCCTCTTTCTGCGTCCTGCAATGGCCCTTATTTCAAACCTGTCATCTCTGATTGAACAGCTTTCAAACTGACCTCACTGAACTGCTGCATCTCATTGCTATCATACTTCCAATCCAACCTTTGAACCTGCTCAAATTAGGGAATTAAAATCAATAAAATACTGCTCATTAAATCCTGTGGCTTATATATCCAAATGCTTACTCCCATTCTCTGATCTCCATCTGAGTTGTTCAGGAATTATTGCTTTTCTTAGGTAAGATCACCCTAATATGGCCCCTTCCACTCTATCTTGATATAACTAGTAGAGGTTTTTTATATGCTAATAGTATATTTTTAGCAGTTTACAGATGGTCTTCTAAGTCTCTTGCCCCAGCATTATGCCTCCCTATTTTTCCTCATTTCAGCCTAGGCCATCTTATATTCTCTGAGTTAGAGAAATACATTTATAAGCATCAAATTCAAATCAACTATTATTAACCGAATTACTCATTAAAAAATCAATTATCATTGAACATCAGTTTTAATATGTATAAAACAGTGAGAATAATATTTAACATTAAACTAGCACTTAAAAAAGACCTCCTAGCTCACAGAACCTTAAAATAATTGCAGCAATAATGAACAAATGAAATGTTCATACTTAAAATGAATAACTCTCCCATGAGCCTGTGTCTATCTGGGAGGGCACCTACCAACTGGAAGAACTGTTATATAATACTTTCATATTTTCACCTGGTCCTTAGTCATTTCTTCATTTCACAAAGTAGAGTGATCATCACACTATCCTATTTTTATCCTACCATACGGAGCTATTTTGACATGACTGAGGAGATAAAACATTTAAGTGAGTTCTAGATATTCTTTAATGATACTATTAAAAAGAAAACCTACCATCTTTCCTTGACACTTTAAGGTGTTGTTCAAATAACAAATTTTGAAAGCTAATTTGGGTGAAAT
Organism: Dinomys branickii; assembly: GCA_004027595.1. NCBI lineage: Eukaryota > Metazoa > Chordata > Mammalia > Rodentia > Dinomyidae > Dinomys > Dinomys branickii. Next base: position 33,253 of record PVLD010016569.1, on the reverse strand, counting down.
TCGAGAGAGGAATAAGCCAGATGTAGGGGAACACACCTTGTAATCCCAGCACTTGAGAGATAGACGCAGGAGGGTTGCTTCAGATTCGAGGCCAGCCTGGGCTACAAAGTGAGCTCAAGTCCAGCCTGAACTGCATAGCAAGATCCTGTCCCCAAATGACACACACACAAAAAAAGAAAGAAAACCAGGGCTGGGGACAGAGCTCAGCAGCACAGCGCCTGCCTGGTAAGCTCAAAGTCCTAAGTTTGATTCCTGACAGCACAGAAAAAAGAGGAATCATTTGTGTTATCTGCTGCCTTTTACCCATGCATGGGGCTCGGTTGCTATGCTCAGTCTAGAATCATAGACGTTTATATTTTAATCTCAATCTTATCATATTCTGTCATTTCTGTTTTTCTCCAAAAGCTTTTACCACTAGTAAACTCATGGTAGGCAAATGAGTTCTTTTATTTGCATACATTCAACACTGTTCTTAAACCACACTGATTAAAAGTGGACTGCCCTGCCTCTGACGCATGGTAAGGAGCACACAGCAACAGTATTTGCAGAGGCAGAGCAGGGAGTTCTAGCCAAGGCAAAGACTAGATGTCCAGAGGGATGGAGAAGAGAATGCAACATGAAAATGAGGATTTTGACAGAAAGTTTTACCACAAACTACAAAGCTTGAGGGAATTAATAAGTACTTTCTAACATTGACTACAGATCTGGCTCCCTAGTTTCAAATTTCTGCTCTGAGTGTGTGCAGTTCTGTGTGAGCTGAGTGTGTAGTTCTATGATGTTGGAGAATCTAGTTGACTCCACCGTGTTTCATTTCCGGAAAATGTCCTGGCTGTGAAGTGCGGTGGCAATAACTACATCAGACGACGCAAATAAATAACTTGGAGCAGTAGTATGTGTAAATGTTACTCATTGTCAGTATCATGGCATCTTACAAGAACTAAGTTTCTCTGGTTGGAATTTGGTTCAGCAAAAGGAAAAAGCCCCAGTGCTATAGGTGTATTTAATCTGAGGCAGGATCATGACATACAGGGGTGCAGCCAGGTGACCATTGTCAAATAGCACTTGGGAGGAGTCACAGAAAGATGAAATTGCAGTGCGTGGAACATCTTTTAGAGACAACTTGGAAACACAGTCATACTTTACAAACCTACTCATGTAACAAGAATGAGACTATAAATTATAAGCAAACAATTTATAACTGATGGCTAAAAAAGGAAACTCTTATCTTAAAAGTGCCTATTCTCACTTAGCATGATAAAATTATCTCTTTATGTTTTTATCTTTTGGAAACAAAATGAGTTCCTCCAGACATGAAATATTCAAGTGATAATTTAAATTGCTAAAGAGTCTTGCACGTTTAAATTATTCATTTCTGATAGTCAGGGTTTCATACCACTCCAAGCATCTCTGCGAGGTCAAGCTGGCCGGAGCAGCCTTTTGCTTTCTATTCCCTGGTGACACTGTTGTGGTCAACTTTTGCCCTCTTACCTTCTCTCTCAGTTAGAGGCTATCACACCATAATAGAACATTTCCTCTTTTTTTTCTAATTATGACCATCAAAATATAATATTAGAATAAAAAGTTATGTGCAAGGAGCCCGCGGAGCGCAGAACCTATGAGTGTTTGCCTACAACCTTGTCAGGGAGCTCTTGAAAGGCGTGTGCCCTCCCTGCAAAGGGCAGGAAGGGTGAGCGGAGCGCCACTTCGTGTTTGTGTCTCTGCCACACGAATTTACAAAGCTTGGAAGAGCAAAGGAAAGAGGGAAAATGAGAGTAGACAGACATATTACAGCGACTATTCCACTGTACTCACTGCTTAGCGCGGTACAGAGGTCACAGAAATCCAAAGGAGAGAGTCCTGGAATGGGTCAGTGCCCTATATCACAGCTCAGAACACAGACCCAGTTTAATGGAGGAGAGAGAAGCGGGGAGATGAAAAGGTAAGAATGTTAGCCTCTGTTTTATTAGCGCTTCACACTTGTCTCAAACCTTCCCGCATTTAATTTTTCCCCAGCGAAGTGGACGCTGTAATTTCTCTATAACACAGAATAGCTAACGTCTTCAGGTTCAGTGAAATAAATTCAACCATGCAAAAAAGTCTGTTTTTGTTATTTTCCAAAATTAAACCTTACTGAAATGTATTTCATTGCCTCTTTGTTTTGCATGACAGGCATTTTTATAATTCCGTATGTGAAGTACAATAATTTAAAGTGTCAAATTTAAAATTAACCAAACTTTACACTGAGCACCTGCATGGAAGAGACCAGTCAATGGGGTTCTTTATGAGTTAACAATACAGCACATACTTCAGAATTAACGGAAGAAAATAAAGTGCTTGCTTTGTCCCAAGTTCAGCAGCAAAGCAGTCATGTAACTGCTCCTTCTCCAAAGCACAATTTTTTTTACTGCTCTTATATCTTTATTACTAAACTAATCTTTTTTGATGTGAATGAGCAGGGATTGTTTGCGTTTAAATTGCACGTGTGGTGTCTTGGCATTTCCAGAGGACTCTTATAATGAAAGTCACATAAATTAGCGATGCTACTTCATATATATCCATTTTTCTTGATACTCTTCATTTCCCAACCCACTTCTTTGGCGATTGGTAATAGCATTAAAATGTTGATGTTCTTCCACGGCCCATATGCAAAGTCACTGACGAACTTAATTTGCCTCTTTCATCCTCATTTTCAAGGATTTATGGTAGGATGAAGGGGGAACACATGGTGACTTCCACCAGCCTGAAGTACCAGCTGGTGGTGCTTGGTGGCTAAATCATCACCCAAATTTTTCTTTTGTCATCTGGTGAAAAAAGATTAATAGTACATTTAAAATTAGATTTTATAAGTAATAACGATGAGCAGAATGCCCTTGATGATGGATACAGAGTGAGGTTAATCATTGCTGAAAATCTCTCCTCTTCTCTGCAGATCAGTTAAACAGATTAACAACCAAGAACAGTGATTACTCAACAGTTTAACACACGGGCTAAAAAGGCGTGCAAGTGGGAGGAGATGAGGGCAACAGAAGGCAAGTTAGGAACGACTCTGGCAGTTACGCTGACACACCTACCACAATTATGTGTCATGGTTATTTGGATAAATCTGGTTGCATTATGACTAAAAGATCATAAGCTTTGTTTCTTTTCATTGACTATTAGCTTTCTTTTTGTACCGGTATTTTTCTTAAAAAATAATACCACATTTTTGAAAGAAAACTTCCAAAGGCCTCTCAAATGATCTGCCAAAACTTAATGATGTCACTAATATTCAGTTGTACAAATAAGGCAGCCAAAGAATAGAAAAAATAATTTAGTCACAATTATCAAATTAAAACAAGGCAGAATCTAGGTCATGTTTTCTTCTCCTCTAAAACTTTATACTGATGACACTGATCTACAGGTGAGGGGCCCACATCAGTCATTCTAATTATACACTACTTTGGCTTTTTGTCATTTCTTCTGAATCCCACAGCACTTCTGCTTCTTATAAATTTATTATGGAAATGTTAAGTAGCAGATGAGCTTTTCTAATCACAATTGAAAGATAACTTGTTAGTTTTTATTAGTCATAACAGTGGCCATTAGTATGACCAATTCATACAGAGAGTATTTCACACTCCCTGTAAAATAATTGTCCATCTTAAATTGAAGTAGTCATCTCTGTTCAAATCTTTATTAAAATGACAATGTAATTTCTATTAAAATATAGTTCTTGAAATGTATATCTATCCCAATTCTTAGTGGCTACCCAAACTTATAAAGCACTACAAAAAGTCCACCCCAATAAAATAGACCTTCAATGAAGCAAGGAATAATCACAAAATCAAATGTAAAGGATGACTGTAAAATGAAATAGTGGTAATCAAAACAAAGTGGGCACATGTCATAATAAGAAAAAAATCCTGTAAAGTACTGATCAAATAGTTAATAAAAAGAAAACAGCAACTTTGGAAATAATATATGGTTGACAGAAGTCAAATGTAAATGGGATTTGATGTTTTCTAAGTGAATACTTGAATATCTAAAGAAAACCTGAAGACACAACCCTGGGTGTTGTACCACATGTATGTTTGTATATGTCTGTACAATTAGTTGAAATTTAATATATTTATTTATTTTTGGTACTGGGAATTGAACTCAGGACCTTGCACTTGCAAGGCAGGTGCTTATGCTACTGAGCTATATTCCCGGCAATTAGTTGAAATTTAAAGGTGGGGGGGAGAACTACTTAGCAAATATAATTCAAAACAAATCAGTAATGCCACTGTTAAAGTACAAGAGAAGCAAAGCCAATTTTATAGTGGTACACAGTAAAATATGACTTAAACTCTCAACTGAAAATGATAAAAATAATTGAGATGTACAAAACAACGTGAGTAAAGGAGGAAAAGCTAATAAAATGAAAACAGAAATAAGTGACTAGCAGTCAAGTATTTAATAAATACAGTAAAATAAAATACTGAGTTCTCAAAGAACATAAGGAAGGAAAAATGTAAATAAATACAGAAACATAAAATGAAAAATAAAAATGACTAGGTAACTAAAATAGAAGGGTATTGAAATTTGTTATATATTGTGTTCAAATAAACTTGAATATCATGTGTGATGCAAAGATACTTCAGACAATTATGTGTGTTCAGAATTTACCATAGAAGAGACAGAGAAATCAAACTGATCATCAACTAAGGAATAAAGCAGAACTTGCAGGAAAGTTCTTTACCACAGGAGAACCAATGTTAAGAAATATGACAGAAGGACTCTGCCAAAATGTTTAAGCTGGACATTGATCTTAAAATTACAAAGCATGAAACAAAAAAATTTTATTCTTTGCATTGAGTTTCCAAAATTTAAGGTCAATACATATGAAGGACAGAAGTGGAATGAATAATGGCTCATGCTGTTGAACGACAGTATAAAGTGCTAAACGTAAGACCAGCCGTAACACACATGTACACTATTGATTCACGTAAATCAAATATGGATCCTTCCAGAAATAAAAGCACAATACAATACTAAAAATATATTTGCTATATTATGATTTCTTTATTTAAGTCAAAATATTGTGCTATATTTCTACAGATGTTGTAAAGCATGTGATATATTAAAAGGCTATATGATAATTTATACATGAGTATCATACATATGAGATGTACACCAAAATTCTTATTGAAATTAGTGTTATTAAATATTAATAGTCTGAACAACTATATAAGAGAATAAATGTAAAAATATGGGACAACGTGAAGATTACTTAGGATGTTATAAGAGATAATACATTTGAAAACTCCATGATAATGACCAAAAATACATTTAGAAACTTTTTTGAAATTAATACATGAAAACTGTAACTTTCTTATGTATAGGCAATAATACATTTCAACATATGACAATCTTGTAAAAAATATCACAAAAATTATAGAAATGGCTAGAAATACTATAACATAAGCCTTATACAATGGCACAAACCTATAATCCTGGTTCCCTGGGAGGATTGGAAATTGGAGCCCAGTCTGAGCAATTTAGTGGTTTAGCAAGACCCTCTTTCAAAGGGCTCAGAACATGGCTCATAGTGAAGGTTCTAGGTTCAATCTGAAGAAAAAAATGCATAAGATGCATAAAAATATGTTTAAAATGGAACTAATTGAAAGACACGTTCTATGGTAGGAATGAGGGTTAAATATTATAAATGTTGGAAACGTCTAGGGTGCTACCATATGTTCCTACTGTTTTTGTCTGACTGGAAAGGGCACTGCGCTGTATCTTGGCCAATGCATCCTTCAAGCGAAATGAAAAGCTGAACTTGGAAAACTAACAAGGGATAATGTTACCACATTTTAAGAGATAAGGATGAGTTACTTAATTATTTCATTGTTTGGCAATGTGACTGCAGTATCCAAATAAATGAGTGAGTACACAATAATATCAGACTAGAAGAAACAAATATTCGGAAAATACACATACAATGGTGGTGTTATTTCAATCAATTTTATATTTCACTAGTTATGTAGAGGCAAATATAAAAAGAAAATTTAAATATTTACTTTATTAATTCAATTGTAATAAACAGCAAACAATTAAATATTTAAATGTAAGAAGAAAACAATACAAGTATTCAAAGCATTAACAGAGAATTCTGACCAAAAAGTGTGAATAATGACTCCAAGACCAGGAAATCAGAAACCAGACAAAGTTGAAATGTGTTAATCTCTAAAACATATGTACTTATCAATCACAAATAAGATTAAAATTCAAATATACTTTTTAAATATATAATGGAGGAAACTTATTTCATAAAAAAAGACATTAATGAAAAATCCATGTAGATAAACAAGAAAATGATTGAAATATATAAAAAGATGATGTGGAAATTAAACTTTACATCTTAACAGATACTGAAAACATGCAAATCAAGAAATGCAGTACATCATGTAAATATACTCAAGTATTGTAAAAGATCACAATTCATGTCAATAGATGTAGAAAAAACATTCAATAAGTGTCAACATGATTTCACAATAAAAGCTCTAAAAAGTAGATATATTATTAATATCTACTGTATATTACATTAAAATTTTAAAAGGGTAGAGGACAATCTTATCTCAGTATAACAGAGGCTATTCAACAGAAACACAGCTGATAACATATCTGGGAAACAGTAAAAGAATTTCCTCTAAAATCAGCAACAAGGCAAGAGGGCCAGTCTTGTATCACCACTGATCTTCAGTGTAGATTTGTACTTGAGCAGGAGTCATTAGGAAACCAAAGAAATAAAAGAGATACAAGTAAGTAAGAAAGATGTCAAATTATCCCTATTTCCAGGCCAAGTGACCCTTTCTTCAGAATGCCCACAAATTCCATCAAAAATGTTTTACATCTGATAAACTCAGCCAAGTGGCAACATACACAAAGCAATAGATTTTCCAGATGTCAACAAAGAACTCACTAAGAAAGAAATCAAGAAAATACCACTACTCAACCATAGTTCAAAACAACAACAAATCACAAACTACAACAACCAGGAGATAAATTTAACTGAAGAGGCGAAAAACATCTGCAATGAAAATTACAGAACACTAAATAAAGAGATTGAGAAACACAACTCACTGACAAAAAGGCACTCTCTGTGTTTACATATTAGCAGAGTTAATGTTGTAAAACTGGTCACTATAACAAAAACTATACAGATTCAATAGAATGCCATTAAACCATGGAAATTCTTTGAAGAAGTAGCAAAAGCAATGTTAAAGTTCAAATGAGAAAACAAAAGACCCAGAGAGGACAAAACAATTCTGAGCAAAGAAAACAATGTGGGTATATCACAATAAACAACTTCAAAGTACTATAAGTCACAGTAATAAAACCTATATGGTAAAAGGAGAAAATTAAGACATACACACCAATGAAATAAAATTGAGGACACAGAACCAGCCTACATAGCTACATCTGACCCTAAACAAAACATATGCTGGGAGAAAGTCCTCTTTAAAAAATGGTACCAGAAAACTGGTTATCCATTTGCAAAATATTGAAGGTAGATTCCTATTTCTTACCCCATACAAAATCAAATAAAAAATTCTAGGAGACATGAGAACAACAACGTATTAAGAGTGAGGCATAGGCAACAACTTCCAAATGGAATTTCCATTGCAGACAAAATAGTACCAGGAATTGACAGAAGATTGCGTCCAATTACAAAGCTTCTAAACAGAAAAGGAGATGATTAGCAGAGTGAAAAGATAGTATAGAAAAAACACAAACACAAACACACACAAAAAAAACACACAACACAAACACAAAAACCAAAAATCCAAAGACAAAAAACAAAACAGGCAAACATCAACAACAGCAACAACAACAACAACAACAACAACACCAATAGTTGCTGCTTTACATATTGATATCTTCGAAGTGTTTGTTCAGGACAACACATACAGACATACAAGATTGATCAAATAACCCGTCATCGATTATTGCTTAGCATTAAGTGATATAATACAGTAGTGTGTTTGTGTTTTTTTCTATTGTTGAGAGGATTAATTGTCTGACTAAATTTGCATGTCTGTATATGGGTTTATATATTTACACTTTGAAGATATCAATGGATAAAGCAATAACCACTGTTGAGATCATATCACCTTGTCTATAGATTAGTTGTGATTGTACTATTTTTTATGCTAATTGGTGTCTGTTTGTCAATATGTTTTTGTGCTTTTATTTAAAAAAAAAAAAGAAAAGATAGTATAGAGATCGGAGAAAATCTGTGCCAATTGCTCTTCCAGTAGGGGATTGATATCTATAATATACAAAGAACATAAAAACCTTTTTTTCAATATTTTATTAACATAGTCCCCCAAAACATAGTAAAAGCGTTTATCCTGGAGAAATTGGTGTATATACATATCACATATTGACTACTGTTACTTCCTCCTCTTCACTCTCCCCTGTCTGCCCCCTCCCCCGGATCCCTCTCCCACCCTTTCAAAGCAAAAACTCTTTCATCCTTTATATCACTCTATTAGCCTCATTTCTATTAATTTCCTCTCTGGTTTCTGTACTTTATTTCACTAGCATCAGGTCTGGATTGTCATTGTCTTCCCAGGAAATTGAGATTATACCGAGTTATTTATTTGGAATTGGTTTTTCTTTTGTGCATTCTCAGGTAAAACCTTCTGTCCTAGAAGAAATTTCCTTGTGTCCCATAGGTTTTGCCATTGTCAATTGATTCTGGAAATGTTTTTAGTTCTTCCCTGATTGCTTCTGTAACCCCTTGATTATTCAATAACATATTATTTAATATCCATGTGTTTGTGCAGTTTTAGTGGTTTATTTTGCCATTGATTGCTATCTTCATTTCTCTCTGATCTAAATGTATTCAGGAGATTATTTTAATTCTTTTGTATCTGTAAGCATGCTTTATGGCCTCAAGTATGATCTGTTTTGAAAAAAGCTCTGTGTGCTCTTGAGAAAAAATGTATTCTTTTGTTGTCGGATGAAATACTACACAGATACCTGTTAATTTCATGTGCTCAATGATGTGGTTAAACTCTGACATTTGCTGACTTTTTATTGATGTGGTTGGCCTGTCTACAAAAGACCTGACATAAAAAAACTTAATCTAATCAACAAATTGGCAAATGAAATAAACAGACACCTCTCAACAAAAATGTATGGTTGGCCAATCATTATGTGAAAATATTTTCAATCTCTTTAGACATTAAGAAAATGCTAATCAAAATTCTGATAAGATTCCATCTCAACTCAATCAGATTGCAGTCATCAAGAATAACCCAGGACAGAGACAGCCAGGCAGGATAGCTCATGCCTGTGAGCTTAGTGTTCCAGAGGCTAAGACTAAAGGACACCAAAAGTACAAGACCAGCCTGAGCTGCATAATGGCTCAAGTACAGTCTAAATTATATAGCAAAACTCTATCCAAATAATAATAATAATAAATAAATAAACAAAACAAGAACAAAATAAACAATACAAAATGGCAAGTGTGCATGGAAAAAGAAAACTTTTACTGCTGAGGGAATGCAAATTAGTATATTCTCTTCAGAAATTCATATAAAAGCTCATGAAAAATAATAAAACTAAAAACAGAGGTACTGTTTGATCAGCTGTACCATTAACTAGTTTATACCCAAAGGAAATAGTCAGTATGCTGTATGGCTACCTGCATAGCCATATATATTGTGACTCAATTTAGAATAGCCAAGAATGGAATCAGCCTAGATGCCCATCAGCAAATATGTGGGTGAGGAAAAGGTAGAGTATACACAGGATGCAGTATTATTCAATTGTAAAAGACAATGAACTTATTCAAAATGTGAATCTTATTTCTAGAGGAAAAATGCTGTGTGCATATACATACTATGTTAAAAGGGACTTATTCCAAAGTTATAAGTGTCTGAGTAATTTCCATAGTAAATTTTTATTAGCAGTATATTAAACAAAAATAAATTTAACTTAAAGCCACGTTTCATGGTAAATGTTCCCCATGCATAATAGAGGATTTTAGTATGAAAAACCTGGGCTGCATTTTAGAGCCTCCTCACTTTAGATACTAAAGTTCTGCTAGGCAAAAGCTGCTCAGCTGTTGCAAGTAGCCTGGTTACTTTTGTATGTTCATGCAGGTCTCCTGTACTATTTTTGTTGCAATTTTAGTTTTTTGAAAAGTCATCATTGGCGCTAATCCAGAACTGCTAAAAGTCATGATTTATAATGTTGCACTTCCAAATATAGAGTAAACCTCTTTTTACTATCTGTGAGTCACATTTCAGAGTAAATTCTTTGAGGCAAACATGGTACATTTCTTTAGTTGGCGACATTTTCTTACTCTCAATAAGATTCAAATTATTTAGATAGCCAACTGGTTTAATGAATGGCACTACTTCTAACTTCACATACGATGACTATGCTGCGCACTCTAGATTCTGTACATGTTCCTTGTCATATTACAGTAGTAGAAAATGGACACTAGCTTTTATTAATCACCAACATTTTGGCAAGTGTATGTTGGGCACGTCTAATCATGTAAAAATATTTAAATCTCATAATGTTTCTTGAGAAATGGGAAAGATCATGTTATACAGAAGGTGGAAAAATTGAGTTCAGAAATTTGAGACCTTCAAAATGAGGAAATTAGTGAATGGGTAAGATACTTCTTTGAACTTTAGTGCATGGCTACAAAGGTCATGGTATTGTCATATGCCATAGTGGATAAACTGTCCATGCAAAGAACCTAAGCTTTCCATTAGGAGGCAGTGCAGCACAATAATCAGGAACTCGTGGTCAAGAGTTCCTGCCTTCGTCTGGACGCTTATTTCAATGTTTTAGGAATATATGGCTTAAGTGAGGAAAACAGTTTAATATCAGCTGTACTGAATGGATATAAAATGTTATATTTTCTCAATTTATTATGAGGATATATTAAAATAATTTAATTACTGAAAGTAGTAATACAAATTTAGTTGTGTATAGCAAATTGTGTTTATTAAGTATAAACTACAACTAATTTGGAACTCTTCATTCTTCTCTTCTCTTACAATTTCAATATATGTAATATCCTTATTTGTTTTTAAAAAAGATAGAACATCTTGTGATTTCTGTCTCTTCTGCTAAGAGATTCAATAAACACATTTACTGAAATAATTGTCTATCAATATCTATGATTATTGCAAATGCATGCTGAAATTGTCCCTCAAAAGAAGTATTTGGTTCTTTCCTGCAATTATTTATACCTTTGAAAGTGTGCAGAATTTTATTTAATCGTTATACTTTTGGCCAATTCTTTACTGATATAATTTAAAGGATGACAGATGATGATACTAGTTGAACAAATTATCTGCATTAAAGGCTACATAAAAATGTAAATAAATTACTAAAGGATACATTTCTGATCAGAAGAGTAGAAAAATCTGTGAAGACAAAGACATCGGATACTTTTCAAAGAATACTGAAAACAGAAAACCTATTAATTAAAAGTCACTTACTAGTAGAAAACTGTTGCAAGGGCTTCTGTAGGGATTTTCATTCCCCTGTGCAATGAAACATTTGCCACAGCTTTTTAAGAATATAATTTTTTAAAGGATTGAAACATACCTAAATATAAAAATTTAAAATCCCAAATGTGTTTGTTACCTTTTTTAATGAAAATTTAATGTACATTTTATGTCACTTTGTGGCACAAATATTTAAAATGTCTTAGTTATTTCAATGCTATTCTAGGTCCTGTGGCAAGAAAAGCATATAGTTGTCATAAATAAGAATACCTCCCTATAGGATTTATTTTCCATTTCTTTTTGGTTATAGAGTTTATCCGTGTTTTCATTTATTGTGACATTTTTAAAATACCTTTTGAGAATCTTTTAAATTTTGCTGAATTCAGTTGAGTGGAAAAACAATGATACTAACAGAAAATTATAATGAATGTGAATTCTTACAAAATTTTCAAGTTAGAATAAAATGCAGAGACACTCTTTATGCCCATCTTTTTGAGTCATGGTAAACTTACTAACAAGTGTTTATTTACAACCTAGTGTTTTCTGCTTTTGTGTACTGGAAGAGTTAGGGAGACATTCAAAGAGAAACGAGTAAATACATTAATTTCAGATTGTGGTTAGTTTTATGAAGAAATTAAGAATTAACATGATTGGAGGAGAGAACTGCTTAAAATCCTTAGATCTATGAAGTAAGAGGAATCTGGTGCTTACATGTTCAGATGAAGCTGTTCAAGACATAGAAAGCACTTCTGCAGTAAATAGGGACAGGAGAGTATTTATGGTATCCAAGTTGAAACTGGAAGTCCAGGTGGTGAAAACACAGGACATTCAAACTGTTGGTAATTAGGGCTCACGTAAGCATGGAGGAATTGCACTGAAGGTTTGTAGTTGTGTGTACTGAGTGTGGTTTTTCCATTTGGAGAGGTCACTCTGTATCTCTGGATAATAAACACTGAGAAGCACAAAGTAATTCCTTTATTGTGGCCCGAGATGTAATAAAGGATGGTGACCAAAATGGTGTTTGAATTTGAAATAAAAAGGCAGATATGAGAGGTACTTTGCACAGCAATCGTGCTGAATTGAATGTCAAATATGACAGACACGGGACCAATAGGAGCAACTACTAGCTTCCGGTTCTGGACACCTGAGCGGATGAGACTGTCAGGTACTAAAGCGAGGAGGAAGAGCTCAGGGGAGTCGTGTTCCATCCCTCTAGCTACAGTGTTCTCGTCATCGTGTTCTTCACTGTACATTTATTTATCTAGCACGCCGATTGGTGTTTAGATCAGAAGGAGTTTGATCTTAGCTCTCAGTTATCTACATATGTGACATTATATAGAGAAATAAATAAAATTCTGATAGGAAACTTACGAAGCTTCTACAAAACCAGCCCTGAGTGTTCTCTGAAAGCCAAAACAATTGGCGCAAGCCAGTTTAGAGAAATTAAAGTTTTATAGATATCTGTGAGCTATAACTCACAGGCAGCAACAATTTGCAATAACAACATCTCTAATGAAAACTGACCCAGGCATGGTGGTACACACCTGTAATCCCAGCACTTGGGAGGCTGAGGCAGGAGGATCATTGAGAGTTCAAGACCAGCCTGGGCTACAAAGTGAGCTCAAGGCCAGTCCGAACTCATAGCAAGACCCTGTGTCAAAAAGACAAAAAAACGAAGTTGAAAAAGACTCTATCAGTAAATGAAAACAAGTAAAGAAAAATCTTTCCTCTCTCTCTTATACATTTTTAAATGTTATGGCCCTGTTTTTGGTCATCTATGCTATGCTATTTATTACCTCAAAATTCAGTAGCATAAATGACAGCAATCACTGATTTTACACACAAATCTGATATTTATACAGGGCTTGGCAGAAATGGCTTTTATCTGCTTGATGTAGCATCAGCCAGTGCGCTGAGTAAGAGCAGAAGATACACTTCCAGGGTGGCTTTCTCACATGTACCAGTTGGTTGTCCACAGGAAGTGGCTGTCAGCAGGAAGCTGGTGGTGCTGTCAGCTACATGCCTGAATTGTTCTCCACCCACGACTCCTTATGGGCTATATGTGCTTCTTTGCAAACTTGTTTCTTATTTCAGTTAGTAAGTGCTCCAAGAGGGCTTGAATAAAAATACCAAGACTGTAACTGAAGCGTAGTAATCCAAAAGCATCACTGTGAGATTCTTTTAGCCAGAGGCCACAACAACTGCAAGAGGAAAGGAGTTAGTTTTCTCCAACTGGAAGAAACAGCAAAAATCTGTGGCAATCTTTAATCTATACTCCATATTTCAATAAGTCAACAGTGCTACTAGCTACTAAGTAAACAAATACATCAAAAATATATTTTGCCCTTCTCCCTCCTTATATATTTTCTAAGTCATTCCCAATGAACTTTTTCCTGAGTGCTAATGAGTGTGAGTATCATTAAATTAGGATTTGAAGAAGAAATTCATAAACACTGACAAATCATAAGCCCCATTCCAGGTGATTATGACAAACCAAAATGTAAAGTCCAAGTTCCATTACACTGAGTCAGTGATAAAAAACAAATTGAAATGCCAAATACTGTTCAATTGAGTTGTGTCCTCAGATAACATTTTTCTAATTGCAGTTCTTGCTTTAGAGAACAGCAGTTAGAAAATTACATATGTCGAAAAAGAGGCCAAGAAAAGTGTAGAGATTCTGGCTCACCATTGTTAATGAAATCATACAATCTGTCTTTACTTATTAGGAGGCTTTAAACGGAGAACAGCTGAAAAGTAAGGCCCATTTAAAATGAAATTACAGAAAGCCAGAAAAGATGTAGACAAGTACATTTGAAAGAGAAGGATTTCTTCACCTGTTCATCTGGTGAACATCTGGTTATTTTTTTACAACTCATATCTCTAAAGGAACCTCCCGGTTCAAAGATTCACCCTCCCTTGTGTCTGTTACTTAGAAGTCTTTTCTCGGACCTCTTACACTATGAGTAGCTAAATGATTTTGGTGTGTGGGATATTGATTCATCACAAATTGAGTCTTAGCGTTCAATATTTTATCTTCTATTCTGTCACTGCTTGCTGATACTTTTATTCAAGTTGTTTGGCCACTTAGCTTTGCAGTTAAGCAAAAATTCAAGTTACAGGCAAAACAAGTGTGAAAGAAGAGGTTTTGCCCCTGATTTTCCCATAAAAAGAAGTGAAATAAATATAACAATTAACTGATGATAACAGTAGATAACAGAGAGAGCATGCATGCTAAGAGAGATGGTACTTCAAATATGCACGATGAAAGTTATTATAGCATCTAATTATGGAAATTGCCCATAGTAAAATGCAAGTTGCTCTTTGAAATTTAACTTTAGATATTTAATCTTTCTTAGTTCAATTTGGGACTTAAATATTCTAATGCACACTATTAAGACACACAAAACGTCTTCCTTATAATGGCTAGATGAGCAAATAATTACAAATTGTTAATCATAATATTATCCTGTTAATACTCAGCTATTATAACTTAGAAAAAACATTTAACATTCAGGTTTACTAGATTTTATGCACCTTACAGTTATTCCTGCTTCCTAGAGATCTGCTAAGGAGCATTTACAAACAAACTCAGACTTCACACTAACTGGACTAATTTTGAGATACTGATGCCATTTTATTTGTATTTGTGCAATTGTAAAAAATGTCAAGTATTCATGTTATTGTAATATAGATGTTTTGATTGCTTTGTACTTTTACAAAATTTAGTAAGGTTATTTCATGGACATTTTCCTAAGTATTTGAGTTTTTCCATTTTCATGGAAAGGTCAGAAAGCATTGGAATACACAGGACTTTGAAATTAGACAAAGATAGCCGAGACTCAGGAATTGTATTAGTTCTACCTATACTGACAAATATTGAATTCATCTGGGTCTTATGAATGAAAGGTGTACTACTGACTTCTTATTAGTTGTCTGGAACAATTTAACCTAGAGACAGGTAGTGGTGTATTTATTCTGCTTGTATTTGATATATTAACATTATTATTCAAAGCATCAGAATGGTAACAAGTGTTTATTGAAAGTTAAATTCATTTCTCAAGCCAGTCAATTTATAATATCAGAGTGAGGAATTGAATACAAGTGGTCTAATTCCAAATTTTATAATTTAAATTTCTTGACTCCACTACTCCAGGAGTTTGGCTCTTGGCTAAAATCTTATTCATAATTTTCGAGGCCTAATCTCAGGCAGTTGCAAAGGATTTACTCAGCAAGCCAAATGGGAAAACCTGAGCCCATAGTGCCAGGGATATACCTCACTGACACAAGCACCTGCCTGGCAAGCATAAGGTCCAGAATTTGATTCCTGGTACCAAAATAAACATAAACAAAGGAAACCTGACCCCTACCCTAAACAAACATGTCAAACTTAGTGTACATCCAGTCTCTTAAGAGAGTTGTAAATACTCCGGGCTCCCTGGCCAGCTGTGCTTTTAATTGTATTTGTATTACTAGTGCAGGTACCTTCATTCTTGAATATTTTATGTCAGTCCTTGGGCACAAATCTTCTTCAGAGCCCCTCCACTGTGGAGGGGAAGACACTTCTCCTCACTCTGGCTTAATGTCTAGTACTTTTCCATTCCAAAGTCTTCCTCAAGTCTTCTGCTGGCCAACTTCCTCACCTTCCCATCCATCTGGTCCCAAGGGCTTTAAAATCCTGAAGCTTTTTGTTGGGAGTCCATCTGCAGTGGATACCCTTGTATTTGTGCTGATGTTTCTTAGCAGCAAGTGGGGCAGGCAAATACTGTGGTAGTGGGTGATTAAAGACTTCCCTTTCATTTTGCGAATATGGTTCTGTGTTTGTTTGCTTGCTTGCCTGCTGGAGACAGAGCCTCACTATGTAGTTCCGGCTGGTCTTCAATTCATTACATAGTTCAGGCTGACCTTGGCTGATAATCTTCCTACTTGATTATCGAGTGGTAGTTACATACCACCATACTCGGCCTAATCTTTAGCTTATGGTAAATGTGTTTCTCTTACATGGATCAGTTAAGCTGAGCTCTTAGCACCACTTGCTGCAGTTACTTTTGGGATACAGTTTAATTTGACTGCAGAAGAATAATTCTAAGTATACTATGGAAAATTGAGTGGTGAAGGGTGAGACGGATCACCCATAACAGAATACTAAGTGAAACTTCTTTTAGTCCATGACTTTTGAGACAGTGCACTGTCGAACAGTTAAAGAGAATAAAAAGTAATAAACAATTAGACAGTGCAATGTGGTGGAGAAAAGTAACCACGGCAGAGACGTAATTAATAAGTAGAATAAACAAAGTGCAGTTATTGAAATAGGAGAGTGAGGATGAAGGAGAGACCAAAGGTTTGTTATAAGCTGAATTATGTTTCCCCATAATTCACATATTATGTCATAATTCCTAATACCTCAGAATGTGACGGTATTGGGGATGGGTATTTAATAAGGTAAACAAATTAAAATGAAATCATAAGAACACTTCCTCATATGATTTGTGCCTTAGTAAGAAGAAACTTTGGATAGAGACACATACAAAGAGAGGGTAATAGAAAGATACAGAAAGATTGTCATTCATAAACCACGACAGAACCTCATATAAAACAATTCCACTGAAAACTTGATTGTGCAGTTCTCACCTCCAGAACAGTGACAAAGTAAATTTCTGTTGGTTAACCCGTTCATTACATGGTGTTTTTGTTGGTAACACTAGCAAACTAAAACAAGGTGATTTCATTTTTTTTCAAATTATGTTCCAATATTTTTGACTTAATTCAAGGGTTTGTGAACATTTGAATTCCCATTTCTCAACACGATTAGAGAGTTTTGAAGTACAGATACATTTTCACTTGATCTAATTAAAAGCTTTAACTTCAGGAAAGATAATCAAAAACTCATCACACTTGTACTGTTATTTCCTAAAATCTATGAAAAACAACATACATTTCTGTTTACTTTTTTTAAAGATATAGAATAGACCCTTTTAAAGTATGAGATGGAAAAACATGCTCAGCAGTGGTAAAACCTTTTCAGAATTAACTTCTCCAAAATTCTACAACTTTTCAAGTGGTTGGAGTGGTGTTTAAAAATATCAAACTGCAAAGATGCACTTCTAGAAATTATAAGTAATTTGTGCACCAAACAATATGTACAATAGTACTGTACAGTAAATTGGACCAGCTGCCTATGCCTACCATTACAGCTGGTTGCAAAGTATATAATTTATGTTTTCTGCTGTTGAAAATGGGGAGGTGTTTTTTTTTAAACTGTGTTCAGGCTTTTATAAAGGGCCTTTTCCTGTTTTATTTTTTTAACCATTCTAAGCTCAAAAGACATGGTAGTTTGCCTTTATGTTTAATTTTAATCCATTTCTTTTACAGTAAAGGGTCTATCAAAGTACTTTGCCTATTACCTCCTTAGAAGTAGATGAGTCAGACATATGTTTATCTTCGTATTTTTTTCTTAAAATATGGGTATTTTATTTTAAAGAAGGCACAAAAAGTAACTAATGAAAGGATACTTAATAACAAGTAACTGGCTCTTAAAACTCAGCAATTCGTATGTATTACTCTCAAAAGTTCCGGGAACAATATTTTCTACTGATGAACACCGCACAGGTGTCAGATAACGACTCTTGCCATGCGCTTGCTTTTTCTTAGGTTTGTACGTTTTAGATATGGATAACAAATAAACAACATGAAGTATGTTTATGGCTTCTAGTGGCTATAAGAAATGACTGAAAATCTGGGAAAAGAACTAGATGTAGAAAAGCTATTTAGAAAATAATTTCTGACAAATTTATTTTGTGGTAATATGAGTTTTATATCACTCCCACATACTGGAAGTATGATTTGAAAGCAAAAGAACTATGCCATATTCTGAATTTTTTTTTCTCTTAAATGTACACATGGGCATGTGCTATGATCTGAATGCTTCTATCAAATTAAGATGGTGAAACTTAGGAGCCAATATGGTAGATTGTTTCAGACGTGATTTGGCCATTTCTGAGTGAAGATGAGGCATTCGTGATGCAGGCTTTCCACTGAGCTCTACTTGCCTGCATTTCTGTTTTCTGTCTGTCAGGACATAATATTCCCTCCAGAAGATGAGAGAGCCAAAGCATAATCTTAAAACCAAAGAACAGCCCTCCCCAGGAAACTGAAAATTCTGATACCAGCCCAGTCTCTAGAAGAGGAAAAATGAAACTAAGGCAAACACTACACACTTATTAAAACAGCTGAAATTTGGACCACTGTCCACATTAAAGTTCCACCAACACGCGGTAGTGGGAATATAAATGGTATAGTCACTATGAAGATAATTTGGTCATTTCTTACAAAACTAACTGTTCTCTTATAAATATGAATCTGTAAATTTTACTTCTTAGTATTTACCCAAGTGGTTGAAAAATGGCATCATCAGAAAAATCTGCATGTGGATGTCCATAGATACTGTATTCATACCTGCCAAAGATTGGAAGCGACAGAAGTGTTCTACCAGTGGGTAAATGGAACAACTGTTATACAACCAGACAAGGTAATATCACTTAGAGATAAAAGGAAGTGAGCTATTGAGCCATGAAAAGACATGGAAGAACATTATATACATATTACCAAATGAAAGATACCAATCCCAAATGGGTACATAGAAAATTACTCTGTGTGACATTCAAGAAAAGTTAAAACTATGGAAATGTTAAAAAGATAAATAAGTAATTGCCAGTTCTTAACCAGTGGAGACAAATAAACAGGTCATAGGATTTTCCTGTGAGTGAAAATTTATACATGGCACTATAATGGTGGGTACCATAGCAAATGTATCACTATGGTATGGCTGTATCTAGTGAGAGATAATATATAATATATGGGTGAGAAAGGAGTATGTAAGAAATTTATGTATATAAATATATAAATAAATATATATTTATATACATATATCCTGTTTGGTTGTAAACTTAAAACTGTCTTCAAAAGTAAAGTCCTTAAAAAGTGTACAATAATTCCTATAATTGGTAGTTAGTAAAATAAATGTAATTAAAGTCCTATCTTACTCTTACGGTTTTTAACACCTTTTTGAGAAATTGTTAAAAGAGAGATAGTTAATCATTGTATTGTTTCGTACATTAGACATATCTAAAATTGAAAATAGTGTCACATTTTAAAACTATTCTCTTTAAAAGTTTAAAATAACTTAATATTTTGGTGTTAGGACATTGATTTGAATTTGACAGTGTTGTAAAAATCCCCCAAATGTAGATTAGTATCTAGTTTACACATGAATGGTTTAAGAAGTTTCACAGGTGATTTCATATTTTTAAATGGTAAATTCACACAATCAAGTTTAAATAGATGTTAAGTTTTAGAGTATATGTATGTGTATATGTGTATGTATTTAAATAGTAATTATACTTTTAGAGTCGACCAAATCAGAGAAATAAGTTTGATTCCACAATTCAGAAAAATGCAAGATATGACTTGAGTGATTTACATAACAAAAATGATTAGTTGTACTTATTTGACTTGAGTATAACTTTTTAACATCATTATACATCTTTTGAAAGTAAAATGCAAATAGGTACAGCTCTATTCTACATAAAAGCGTTTTGGTTGCTGATGGACTGCAGAGCTCGCTTTGGCAGCACATATACTAAAGTGGTAGACTGCATAAACCATGGTGGCCGCAGGCAATTCACATGGAGCTGAGGAAGGCTGAACACCTAGTGATATCTCTCCTGGGACCTGAAATGCACCACAGCATTGCAGTTCAATGCATTACTTCCACGTTTGCAATGGTGCTGGTAAAAATACACCTACTGGATTATCTACTGCATAAAATTATGACACAATTATGTGTGGCTCATAATATGAGATAAGGATAATAAGTGTTTTACTCATTAATGTACACAGGTTTTATTGTTATTTTAGACTTTACCCCTAACTATTAAACATATTTGCTGCAAAGCAGCATGCTGTGTTATACTAGTGGCAGCCTCATATGGCTGTTATTTAGTGCATGTCATGATTAGATCATTTTATCTTGCACTTGATTTAATTGCTGTCGTTCTGTGCCTTTGAGCCCCGAAGCATTCAAAATACCACTAATGTAGCCAGGAGGAGGCCGTATTGACTGACTGACCTGATAATGAAATGAAAAGTGAGTCGGGAGTGTGATGGTAGAAAATTGGTGATGGTTCCTGCTCACCTGTCAGACAGGCCTCGCTCCGCCACCGCGATGGTCTTAAAGAGTGAGCACAGAGTATAAGAAGCAGTTAATTGGGTTTCACTGAAAGCAACAGAATTAACAAAATTAGAGAGGGGCCTATATCAAATATGGGAAAATTGAAGAGTTCGATTAAAAGCAGAGGAGCATACTCCCCTCAGCCCCATGGTGACTGTGGACAAAGGAAAGAAACTGTGTATGATGCTCAAAGAAATAGCTGGACCGACTCTAATAGAATCACTGCCAAGTTTCTGAGATATAAAAGATTTGAGCATATGATTCATTATGTAATGTAAATTGTGCTTGGTTTCTAAGTGTTCATGTGAAGGCACCTGAAAAGTTTTTGAAAATTCTATTTAAATTGTTTATGGAGCAAATTAATTGACAAAGCAAATATTTAAAATGGGTGAAACCTCCATTTTGCTGGAAAGAGATATGTGAGAGAGTTTTCACCTATGAGGAGGCCAAAGAAATGTCAGGTTTCAGGATTTTGAGATCAGGATGTGGTTCTTTGCAAGATACAAATTACAACTCTTTGGGATCTGGCACAGTGAGAACCCCAAGGTCCTAAACTCTATGTAAGTGCACACGGCCCGTGTACTCTAGGAGCAAAAGTCATGAGTAGCTTACCTCCTCTTCTGAGATGTCTTCTGGAATTAGTATAACAGCAAAATGTGAAAATGCTCCTTGGAGAATAATGTGTTCCAAGGTTAGTCCTACCGTTGATGATACAGCCTCACAGTTTCTTCTCCTGGATGTTCTGCATCCCAACAGCAAAGTGGTGCTTCTCTCTCCAAACATCAACTACTTGATGTAAACAATGGATCAAAGACACATGACAGCTTGTAAGGCCCCTACGTGAATAAGACTTTGCCTATGTTACTTTGGCAACTAAGGGAGAAATGTTCACAATTATGGAAGGGGAAAAACATCTATGATTTTGTCAAGGGTCTTGGCTAGGCTTGGGGTGATTGCACCAAGAGGGCACGAACAGCAGCTGAGAAGAAGACACTTAAAAAGACTATCCCTGAACTCAAAGAGTTTGCTAAGGATGATAGGGTGGGCTTCACAAAGCTGTGGTTAATTGGACTGAAAAACAGCCTTATCCCGGGGTGAGTGAGGACCACATTGAGGACCTGTTATAGGTGGTTACTCACGAACTGACTAATGAGGACAATAGTTATTAAAATAGGTACAGGAAATTACAGCTGAAAAT
Source organism: Dinomys branickii (assembly GCA_004027595.1). Lineage (NCBI taxonomy): Eukaryota > Metazoa > Chordata > Mammalia > Rodentia > Dinomyidae > Dinomys > Dinomys branickii. The sequence continues at coordinate 11,325 of PVLD010016569.1, read as the reverse complement.
TAGGCAAGAGAGAGAACTGTAACAGAAAAAGCACTCCTAAGAAAATGATCAGGAGCAGGTTTAGCAGCCACTTCTGTGTACTTCTACAAACTCTGTTAAACCTGAAGAAAGGGACCCCAAAAAACAAAAGGCTCCTTGTCACAGAAAAGAAGGACCGTGGTGCATTATACACTAACAAGCCGATCCATGAGAAGACAAACTCTCGTAGATGTAGTTCTGAAAAGATGGCATCTGTTGAGGAAGACCCCTGGGTAGATACTACCAGAGAGGTTCCAAAAGGCTATTCTATCACAAGAAAGGCAGCTCAGTGAGTGCTGGAGCCCCTGAAGACCTGCTCTGGGGCAAGGAGGTGGAAAACAGTGATATTAAAAATCTTAATACTTACTACATAGCCCTAGCCTAATGGTCTGTTTGGGTTTTAGCTTTAAACCATAAAGATTAAAAAGTAAAAAATAAAATTTAAAAATTGAAGGTAAAGTAAAGCTCACACAGTAAAATATAAAGACGTCATTTTTTTAGACAACTGCACTGTGTTTTACTATTCTATTATCAAAGACTTAAGCTGATTTATATATATGCATACACACACATATATGTTAAGAAGAATAGTTTCAGTAACAGGAATTTAATTTATTTAAATGTATAAATTTAAAGTAGCTTAAGTATGAATGTTCATGAAATCTAGATTAGTGTACAATAATGTCATAAAAGTGGCATGGTGGTACACAGTTGTAATCCCAGCACTCGGGAGGCTGAGGCAGGAGGATCGTTGCAAGTTGAAGACCAGCCTGGGCTACAAAGTGAGCTCAAGGTAGGCATGAACTGTATAGTGAGATCTTGTCTCAAAAAGACAAAATAAATAAACAAATAAGCAAACAAACAAAAAATAATGTCATCACACTCACCACTCACTTCTGACTCACCAAGAGCAACTTTGCACTTGCTCACAAACTCCAGTCATGATAAGTGTCCTCTAGAGTTGTAGATATTTTTAAACTTTTGCCAAAGTTTTCCTGTACTTTTTGATACCTGGATATGTTTCAATCCAAGAGCGTACCATTGCATTAGAGCCTCTTACAGCATATGGCACTGTGGCATGCTGCACAGGATTAGAATCTAGGATCATTAGGTGACCGCATATAACATAGTTGGTGGGAGGCTGGATCTTTCAGACTGTATAAGTAAGATCCGTGTAAGTAAATTCTTTGTTGATGTTTGTCAAACTTAAATGGTCCAATGATACCTTTCTAAGGATGTATCCACTATGTTAAAGGGTACATGAGTATAAACTTCTCATAAAATTGTACAAAAATATTCTTTCTCTGTGGTTTTGCTTTTGTTGTTGTACTCACTCATCAGGTTTATTATGGTTCTCACTTGCTTAACTATTGGTGATAAGAAATATGTTTTCAAAAACTTGTCATAGTCTCCAAGATAAAGGAAACCCAAGGGCAGGGTATTGCCCATGCCCACTGGCCTGAGAGACGAACTCTGAAGGTCTGCGTGATGCAAGGCCAAGTGGGAACCCAGAAAGTGCTTCACTGACTTGGGATAAGGGACAAGGGGTGCGAGGGCACCTTTTCAGGTTTTCCTCAAATCCCTGACAGGTAATCAACTAGTTAGTGCTGAAGTGGCATAGAGACCTGGGAACACTGTTAGTCTGATTTAATAGGTAAGTGGATGTGGGGATTGGTAAGAAACAGCAAGGATTTACTTGAAGTAAAATCACTGGAAAATGCTATTCACACATTGATAACAATAATTTTTATATATTATATCAGATTATAAAGCACATACTTATAGAAATTTGATCAATGATGTTCTATTCATTGTAAAGAATATCCTCAAGGTTTGAAAAAAATATCTACTCATTATACAGAATCTGCAAAATATAATATTGATTCACTTAAAGTAAGCTTATGCCCTCACTTAAAACTTCCAGGAGTCAATATGCTATTTAAGCAACAGAAAAATAAAAGGTATTCATTTTCCATGTTTGTCTCTTTAAATTCATTTTTTTTAGGCCTCACTTCCCATGTTTATCTAACCAGTTTATCCCCACTGGTTGATTTCTCTCATCTGTAATGTGAGGATAATATGAACTTTCCATCTTCATTGATAATATTGAAAATGATGGTGCTAATGAACCAAGTGTAGACCTGTTTATTATACCGTGCGTGGTACTGTTAAAATCCCTCGACGATTTTTCACACTCTGCTGCTCTGTGAAAGTAAATGAAACAGTGCTTGACTTTTTAAAGAATAAAGCAAAATATGATTCCTTTCACTCAGAAAGTATGTTAGTACAGGATGTTATTTCTTAGTTTAAATGAGGATAATTTATGTTAGGGAGCTGCTAGAGTAACATGAATTTAGAATTAAAGAGGTAGTTTAAATCTCACTGTTCTACTTCCTGTTAGTAGTGTGGACTACAAGATGTATTTCATTTCCTTAAGAGTTACAATACTCTCCAAAATCTTAGTGATTAACCGTTCTATTTATGATGGCTAGAAGGATTATGAACATCACAGGTCCTATTAAAGATAGTTGTACATACATAGTTGGCATTTTGAGGAAGCAGGAGGGACTTTTAATTATTTTTACTAAAATTGTTATCACTTTTACCAAGGAAGGGCTTCCCTTCTCTGCTGCAATGGTTTCTATGGCCCATGCTTTGAAACATGTCTGTGTTAATTACCAGAAGCCACTCTGTCCTTTCTCTTCTTTACAGACAGCTCGTTTTCAAACTCCTATGCTGGAGTTTCCCCTCCTCCGAGCTCTACATTTTCTTCCTCGGTAATCTCATTGGCAGCGTGAGAGTGACGGGAGAGCATAGTATTCAAATCAAAGATAAATTGCATCTGAACTCTCAGTCTTTAACTTGAGATTTGTACAAGGAACTGGAGGGAAATACAGTCCTGCTTTTCCCAGCTTGTACAATGCCATCAGCTTGTAGTACCTGACCTTACCTCACCCGTAAGCATGCCCTCCTGTAGGCAGAGTAGCTCCTGCAAAGGACAGAGGGAGTAATATGTAAGCCTCTCTATTTTTATGCTTGCATGGCCTTTTTAGCTCCAGTGCTTGTAAACTAATCCTCTATAGTGTGCCTCAGAACTCAACTTCCCATCCACTCATGCTTTCTTCTTTCTTTCACACTTGTGATTCCATGCCCACTCAAACATTGAAAGAATTTGGCCCCTTTAACAAAGAGAAGGTGGCTATCTGTGTTTGCAGGTTGTTCTGCATCTTCTGATCTGTTCCATTCATCTTTAGGTCTGTTTTTCTTTTTCAAGTACCATGTTGTTTGGATCACAGTAACTCTGTAGTATAATTAGAAGTTAGGACTTTTGATGCCCCCTGTCTTGCCTTTGCTGCCCAGAATTGTTAGCTATTCTAGGTCTTTTCTTGCTCCACATGAATTTTAAGGGTGTTTTCTCTAAGTCTGTGAGATATGATAATAGTATTTTGATTGGGATTGAATTAATTTTGTGAATCAGTTTCAGAACAGGCCATTATCACTATGTGGGTTCTTCCTTCCCAAAAGCAAGGGATACCTTTCCATTTTCTTATATCCTCTTTGTTCTCCTTTCTCAGAGGACTGTAATTTTCAATGTATAGATTTTTTGCCTCCTTTATTATTTTAATTCCTAAGTGTTTCATTTTTTGGATGTTGTCTTGGTTACTTTTCTTTCATTGCTGGCACAAAATACCTGACACCAACAGTTAAGGAAGGGAAGGTTTATTTAGCTCACAGTTGGTGGAGGTTGCAGTCCATACTCAGCTGGCTCCAAGGCAGAGAGGCACATGGCAGAGGGCAATAGTTCACGGTGGTGAAAACAACAAAAGCAGCAAGAGCAAAAAGGGAGGAGCAAGAGAACAAGCCTCTATCGCTCCCTTATATTGTATGCAGGCCGCCTGCCCCCCGGCGGATGTAGCTCTCACACACATAATCTCAGCATTGGAACATGAATCAATCAAAAACTCTAGAAGATCGCTCCATGACTGCATGAGGCTTAGTGGGGACATCTAAACATAAACTGTAACGGATGCTAATGTGAAAGGGGCTGTTTGTTTAATTTTTCTCTCAGAGAGTTTGCTATTTGTGTACAGGAGTATTACTGATTTTCCAGTGTTGATTTTGTATCCAGCTACTGAAATTGGTTATTAAATCTAGACATCTTTTGATAGAGATGGTAGGAACTTATCAGTGGTTGTTATATTACATATTATTCTCTTTAAATGAATTATTCAGATTATAAAATTTAAGCATACAAAATTGATCAAAAATTTTAAACATTAACTGTTCCTTTCAATAAACCTTTGGATATCAGGAGTATAATTATCCCAGCTATCCTTCTATATATATTTTCCCTTGCTTCTTTCTTTCTTTTTCTCTTTTCTCTCATCCCAGCTGTTCCTTCCTTTGAGCAGTTTCTTTCCCTTTCATAATATCTATGCATCTTGTTTCTTGGTGCATTGTGCCAGTCTTTTTCTTTTGATTGGCAGTTGAGACAATTTATATTGATCACTATAATGGATATTGCCTTATCTTTGGCATACAATTTTTCTGCTGACTTTTTCCCCTCTGTTTAATTGCTGCCATTTGGTTTCTTTCTATTGGTATACTTGGGATTGTGGTCTTTGTTATCTCTTTCTAGAATATCTTTCAGAACACTTTGGAGAACTCAAGTGGGGCTCTAAATTTCTTCAGTTGTTCTTTGTCATGGAAGGTCTGTTTTTATTTCTCCACTAATTCTGAATGATAATTTGGCATGGTACATCACTCTGAGTTGGAAATTGTTTCCTTTCAGGCCTTGAAATACTTTGCTCCAAGCTTGCTGTGACTCAAATGTTTGTGTTGAGACATCTGCTGTGATTGTCATGGGTTTTCCTTTATAGGTGATTTGTTTATTTTCTTAAACAGATTTTAACATTCTGTTCTTCTGCTGAATTTCTGGGGTCTTTATTATATACCTTTGTGGAGATTTATTCTTTCATGATTATTTGGAGTTTTATATTCCTAACTTATTCACAGGTCAAATTGTTTTTCCCTGCTTGAGAAGTTTTCTCCCATTACTTCTGTGAACAATTTTTTATGTCATTTGTGCAAATTCCTGCTTTTTCATTGCCTTCAATTAATCTTATGTTGCTCTTCTTTGCATCATCTTGCAGCTGTTGAATCCTTTCTTTTTTCATGATCCCTTGCTATTTTTAAGAGATCCTCCTTTTCATGGTCACTAACCATAATCCTCTCTTCTAGGTATAATATTGTGTCTTCACTTTCATCCATTCAATTTTCCAAACTTTCAACTGAATTCTTAATATCTTTGATATCTGTTTGAATCTGTTTCATGGGTTTTATTTCTTTTCTATGTGGGGCATTCATGGCTTCCATCATTTTCTTATAGTCCTTTATTTCTTTTTCTGTGTTTACTCTAGATTTTCTGTGAAAGTTCTACATTTTGGTCTACATCTCTATATTGTACTGGAGAGATCATTTCTCTTCTGATTTCCTCTGTAGCCTCATATATCCATCTTTTCTAAAAATTTCTGCTACTCTCACTCCAGAAAATTTGAGTAGGTGGCTTGTGATTTTTCTCTATCTCATTGTGCCCTGGATTTGTTTTGGAGATGTTGGAAGTCTGTGGTTGCATTTTGCTGCCACATGTTTTCCCATTTTCTATGTTTTTATTTTAATTCATTTTCTTATTGCTATTTTCCTTATGTTAGGTAGTTTCATCATTGGTATCAAATCTTCCTTAGGAAATATCTGTTCCTCAGAAATGAATCTAGGTGAATTTGGCTCTTCTGTCCAAAGATCCCAACTTCCCACTGTATTAAGGATTAGAAATTGCTATTTATTTTGCTCAGTGCTTAGTCTTTCCATACTGTACTATGAGGACATTTACAATCTCAGACTATAACAATGCTGTTGTATAACTGATTACAATGGGTATGGCATCCTGGCTAAACTAGTATAGTTAACAATAATATCATCATGCACAGCCTAGAAACTGACAAATTGAGGTAGCTGCTAATCTAGCATCTCTAACCACAGGAGCAAGATCTACACTCATGTAACAATATCTAACATAAATTTGGAATTTGAACATGATGAGATTCTCTTTGGAAGAGTGATTTTATCCTGTAAAGAAGGGAACTTGAGAGATACAGGGGACAAAACAGAGTGATAACTGAAGGAATAATAACAAGAGCAAAGCTGAAGGACAAAGGATGTTTCCTGCAATCTTGGGGAAGTTTAGAGAAGAGGACTGAAGGAAAAGAATAAAGGAAAAATGAAAAGAATCCCGAGGTGAACCATAAAGACTAGAGACAATGTTCATTCACATAAAAATATCAAAAAATTAAGAAAGGTAGCTGAAGAAAGAGATAGGATGGAAAAAACCAAACCAAATAATAAAAGTCAAACCTAAATGTCTTCCCTCAAAAAGAGAAATAAAAAGAAAATAATCCTTTGGTGTCCCCAGTTCTGTGTTAGTTCCATAGTCAGAGCCAGAATCTGTACTAAGTAAAGTCACCCAGTCAGCAGTGGGAATACTGCTGGGTGTTGGGGCTGATCTTGACCACACCACTGACTCCTCTCATGCACTGGTTGGAGTGGGGGCGGGGCTTCCTTGTCCCACTACCAGCTTAGGCTGCTTGTCTGCTTACATTGACGGTCACACAGTAGGGGATGTATCTAGTCCTCTGTGGCTAGGGCTAAGATTGAATTTTGACAGCTGCTTGAATGGAGTCTGAGTGGTCCCAGCTCCTACTTCTCAGCAGAGTTCCCTCCATTCTGCTTTCTGACTGCTGGCAGTCTGCTGTTACTGGATGGCCCGTCTCTCATTCTACTCTGGGACATTGCTAATGAAGTGACCCTGGGGTGGTTCTGTGCTGGAATTCAAACCCCAAATAAAATGGCGACTCCTCCCACCCACGGCTGTTCCTCCTTGGGACTGTATGCTGGGCACCACTGTGACTCAGTCACCAATTGCTTAATCTGGGGGGCTGCTGTGGAAACAGTCTTATGTTCCCACTGCTGCCTCTGACTGCATAAATTTCTCCCAGTCCAGATTAAGTCTTCAGTTTACAGTGAGAAGCAAAGTTGTTTTTCCTGCATTCATGCCTGTTGGGTTGGCTACCCGGCTGCTCTAGCCACACCATGTGGTCTCTGGTCTGTGCTAGTGAGCTATTTATTCTCACACAATAAATCCAATTTTCTTCTTTTCCTCTGTCAGTTCGTTCACTGTTCCCATGTGTCCTTACTCTGATTCATCTCCAAGCTGTTGTTTTCCAGACACTCAGAACTTGTCTTGGAGGAGATGAGCTACTGGTGTTCACCACTTTGCCGTTTTTCTCTCCCTCTGGATTTGCTGTTTCATTTCTTTTGAATTTGGAGAATTTTTTATACATTCTGTATAATAATTGCTTGCATATACAAATTGAATATTTTCACACAACTTTTCTTGAGTTTTATCCACTTATTGGGACTACTGCAAAACAAATACTTTCATTTTGATTAAAATTTGCATCTACGTTTCCTTTATGGGCTATGATTTTGGTGTCAAACCTAAGAACACCCTTGACTAGCCTTAGATTTTAAAGACTTTCATTTATATATATTAATAAAATTTTGCTTTGATATTGGATGATTATATTCTAGACTATTTTAAATTAATTTTTCCCTAAGTTAGGGAATTAGGTTATGTTCATTATTTCTGCCTATCTGTGTCCTATTATTTCTGAAAAAGTTGTGCTTCCACCATTGACTTTTGCCTATTGGCCTAAAATTATTTTGTTATATTTGTATGGGCTAACTTCTGCATTTGGTCTTCTATATGCTAACTTCTTTTCACTATGTGTGTAATCCTCCACCAGCAATACAGAGTTTTGATGGCTATTTCTACATATTGACTTGAAATAAAGTAGACTATATCCTCAAATGTTATTTTTATTTTTTAAAAAAATATGTCAGCTTTTCAAATTTTTTGATCTTCATATAAACTTTTGGAATAATATTGCCTATATCTACAACTGGTGCTAAAATTTAAATGAAAATGGAATTAAACCTCTATATAAATATGAGAGCAATTGAAAACTGCTATGTTGAGCCTTTCAACTCAGGAATATTGAATATCTCCCTCTTATTTGGATATTTTCTCATAACTTTGCCATTTTCAATATTCAAATCTGTTAAGTGTTTCCTTAAAATTGTATGCAAATATTTCTTTTTAAAGAGCTATTATAATTAATATATCTTGCAATGTGATTATTTCTGGGTCCACATATTTATTGTTAATAGAGAAATATATTTCTGTTTCTCATGTATTCTTAGTTTTGTGGAATCATTTATTAGTTCCAGATTATGGTTTTATAGATGCCATAGGCTTTTCTATGAAGGCAATTATGTCATCTTCAAATAAGCAACATTTCTCTTCTCTTTAGATATGTATTATTGTAAGTACCATCCTTTTTCATTGCACTGACTAAAACTATCCTCTAGAAGAGGGCAGATTCATTCAAAAGTTTATATCAGCTTTTTAAATAAATCCTTATCATTATTCTACATATAATACCTGGAGTTTCCAGTGAAAGGACAGGAGAAAGTGCGTTTAATCTATCTAACTCAAAGTAAATGTTACTTCACCTAAGACCTTATTTTCAATTATAATTTACTTCTCTACATACTTAAATCCTTGCTATTAACTTTGAATTCTTGGATAAATTCTTATTTACTTATTCACTAAGTATTCCATACTTGAAATGATTCACATTTAACTGCTACATAACAGCCAGACTCTTTTTAATGACATTTCAAACCAGAATGTTCCTCTCTACAGGCCATTTTCCATGATGTTTCTACACTCACATGATGCCAAAGATGTAGTTCAGCAGCACAGTTCCTGCCTGGAAAGGGTGAGGTCATGAGATTAAGTCCCAGTATCCAAAAAAAAAGAAAAAAAAGAACCAACCACTACTACAACAAAAACACTCATATGAATATATTTTTAAACCATACTATGTAGTTATATTTATTCTATCCTAAATTATTGTTTAGCAGTAGTGCTCACCATTCCTCATAAACACGACTAAGAGGGGACTATTTAAAATTAAGTATAAGGCTGGGTGTGTTGGCTCATGCCTGTAATCCTAGCACTTGGGAGGCTGAAGCAAGAGGATTGTTGTGAGTTTGAGAACAACTTGGTCTACAAAGTGAGTTCAAGCACAGCCTGAGATGTATAGTGAGACTCTGTCTCAAAAATTAAAAAAGAAAAAAGAAAGTTAAATATATTCTACATACCTGCAAGACTTAACTTTCTTCCTGTCCTACTACTGCTTCCTTCTTTCCTGCAATTGTTATGGCAAATTCTGGGCTGAATTCCACAGGAGATCAAAGAACTCATTTAGAGCAAATGAAGCTTTATTAGTTTAATTTAATAAAAATAATCTGGACTGGTCACCTCTCATCCCTGATTTGCCAATCAGGAATGTGAGCCCGTAACTGCCTTTGTTCCCAAGTTATATACATTTTTGGTTTCCATGGTAACAGATTGGCATGTTGTAGGCCTGGCCACAGTTGTTTTCCTTGTGTCACATGGCAGAATCAAGCTCTGGTCTGTTCTACATGTCCTCCTTTAGATAACCATACATTTTCTTTATGGATACAATGTTAATCCAGGGCCAGGGAAGGGATGAAATAACCCAGGCAAGGTTTGTCTTTGGAGACTCATTCCAGGGCAAAGTCAGGACAGCAAACTCTTCACAACCCCTCCAGGATGTTTTGCAATACACAATTTGAGGATTGCACAAAGATTAGAATTATCTATCTTAAAATGATATGGTAAGAATCGTCCTCTCTTACCCTAACTTTTGATGCCTTTCCAAACTTTAAGACAAAGTTCAGAAGATATTCTGAAATCAATAAAAATGTATTATTTTCTACTATTATTACTGTTATAAAAGTGATAACCTGATGATTTTTCAAGAAGAAATACATCCTGTTCCCCTCATCACATTGTAAACTACTTCAGAAATAGGAGTATTTCAAGATTCATTCCTGTGTTTCTAATGCTTATCGTTTTAGCATGCAAGGAAAAATATGAAATGAGGGTTTAATCCACTATATGCATATAATTATTAGATTTATCAGGTTACATCACACTCAAGGTATTTTCTAATGTCTTAGCATTTTAATGATTTATATATATATATATATATAATACATCATACATTACATATAATACAAAATTATAACTCAAAATAATGATGTTCTTTTAAACTTTGATTAATCTCTTTCATCTATGATGATATTATCTTTGCATAATAGTTTTTCATAGTTGAGAAAACATCTATGTTTTTCTAGGTTAATTTCACAAGGGAATTTAAGCGTCATTCTTTTGAGTTTAGGCTTTAACAAGAATTATTGATCACTCTGCCTTCTTATGAATTGACATTTATGAATTTATGTTAACAAATCAGATATTTTTATGAGGCAATTGGGAAACAAATCCACTACAGGTTTTCTTTTCTCTGTTTTGTATGTAAAGAAGAACATTACAAACCATTCTCCTACGTTCATTTTTCTATTAAATCTATCAAATAAATAACTCATGCTTGGAGTCTGCCTTTTCAAAACCAAGCCAAGTGGCATTGTTAGTGTGGACACTTAGCACCACTTTAAAATCAAAAGTATAGAAAGACAGTTTTGGGGACTTCGTAGGCAAGTGGTCCAAACTGAAGTCCATACTCATAAGTGAAATAAATCAGCGGTACATGACCAGGCAATGTATTGTATCACTGATGTAAGAACCTGAGGGTGGGAATATAAACTAAGAGACATGAAGGATATCTGTTCAAAAGCAAGGAACAGATGGGATGAGGGAAAGGAGAAAAGAAAGAGGCAAAAATGTATGTATGTATACATGTAGATACCTATGTGCAGGAGGGCTAACATGGTTCGACTATTGTATTATATCACTTAATGCTAAGGAATAGTTGATGACAGGTTATTCGATCAATCTTGTATGTTGGTATGTGTTCTCTTGAGCACACACTTTGAAGATATCAATATGCAAAGCAGCAACTACTGTTGGGTTTCTGATGCTTTGTCTATAATTCAATTCTTTTTTTTTTTTTAAGTTTTATTTTAAAGACAAAAGAATGGAGACATATGAACCAGAAAAGCCATAAACAATACAGAAAATACAAAGTTATACAGAATATAGTAGGGAATTAGAACTGGATGTTGTATTACATAGTTATCTTCACATTAGTTAACACAAAAACATTAAAGGAAATACCAAATTATAGATAAGATAGTAGG